>CALNVZ010003429.1:764648-815714 GCA_940671915.1 Paracentrotus lividus
TTTCTCTTAGTTAATTCATCTTAAAACAATCAATTCAATCACAATTATTTCATTAACCATTCAAGCGAAATGTAAGTTAAAAAGGGTATCAACTGACAATAATCAAAGTGCAAGAGAGAACCAGCACTTTATACAATCAAGTTCAGCTTCAAACAAATGATTATTCATACTCGATTTAACCATCTTTTCTATTTCAAATTTTGGCATCGGTTTAATTTAAATGCAAATGCACATGAAAACTTTGCAGTAAATCAAGCATGCATTTCATAAAACCAGACAATGCTCTTATTTATGACATGTGCAGCTTAAAAACAAAATTAAAGACAAACTTTTTTTTCCAAAAAGGCTTCACTTTTTCAAAGATCGCCTTCCTTATTATGTTTCATTTCATTCTGCTGGGGTCTATAAATTCCCGATTCTTTAATTTAATTTACATTATAATAGAAAATGAATGAATAAATAGAATAGTGTGTGCCTCTCTTCTGTGCTTGGAGTTCTTCTTTCCTTCATGTCTTTTTGTTCACAATAATCTGATTAAAAAAACAAAACAACAAGCAACCAAACAAACACATAAACGCTCCTAGAAACACTCTCGCTTCAATAAATTTTATGTTTACAGTTATTATTGGACAGCCGGAAGCGTAAGATCTGGCCCTACCTGGGCTTCAGCTCTGATTGTGGCCTTAGCCTGCTTTTCGCCCTGCCGCACTTTTTAAATGATGCGCGCCTGTGCGAAACACTAGGCCTATGTCTAAAATTTTAAGACTTATAGAAATCATTATGAAGAAGTCCTAAAGTTTTACTTTCCCAATTGATTATTTTTTATTGATTGAGTTGAAATCAAGGGCACTTGAAGCCTATTTTTGTCTTATTTGAATACCGTTTTTCATAGGGAGAAAATCATCCATTCAATATGAAGAGGTCCTATCAACCCCCCCCACCCCACCCCCACTCTCCAAGAAAAAATGTTGCGGAAGGCGAGTCGTGAAGCGGAAATCTTCTCCATATGAGTGATCGTTTAGGTACCTTCCCAAAGTTAAAGCCCGCGGGCCCGCTGCTGTAACGCCGACCACCAGCCCCGGCGCTTTTTAATTAGTAAATGGAAGAATATACCTAGGGGAACGGTTATATCCTGCACTATAAGCGCGCTGTCTCGGCGACTTCACGCAGCGGCGCCGCGGCTTTAACTTTTGGGAACAGGTACCATTAACAAATATACATCTTTATGCGTTTTCATATAATTCCTCAAGAACATAATGTATTTATTGAAATCCCCTTTGAAAAACGATAGTTGAAGCACCCGAAGCATAGAGGGAAATTTTATTCTTGCTAAAGTGACCATGGAATGCCATGAAATTAAAAAAAATAATGGCGCTCCCCTGAATTCATAAATTTATAGGATCCAATATATATTATAATCGAATAAATAAATGATAAATATGACTTGGTCCCCCTTAATTTTAAGATACGATAAGCACGCCTCCCCCCACCCCCAGTTTAAAGGCCCACAGTATAGTTGTTGTAGAGAAAATTGCATTTCCAAAAAACTTAACTCAACTTGTCCTAATTTGTCCAATATACATATCAATACTATGGGCAAGTAACCTTATACACATGCTGGCAATGCATGTCTTCATGATATGTTTATAGTAAGCATAAACATAGGGAGATATTCACCAAAATAGGGCCAATACTTCCATTCACTCTCACCCCAGAACTCTGGGGCATGCCACACCACTGTCTGACTGGTATGGCTTGTGGGCATTCTGTGTGTATCAAGTCTGTGTATCAATAGATATTACTTTGCACACACAAACCCACTGCCACATTGCACTCTCGCCCAGTGTATTCCTGTATTAGGCACTGGCCAGAAACAAATCGATTACACAGTTTTGTTGACTAAATTCAGTCTTTAGAGTGGTTTTATAACAACATTAATTTTTGAATCACAGAGTTACTTAGTTATTTAATTCATATCATTCTGCTATGGAAGGTATAACAAAAAATATGTTCTCCCAAAACTTATACATGAGCTTCATTAAGGTCACGTTGGGTGCCCCCTCCAACTTTTCTTCTTTCTTCCTTTATTCTTCTTACTCCCGCGTCCCCTTCCCTACTCTCGTTATTTCGTCTTTTTTTCTTTCTTTTTTCCCTTTCTCCCTTAATTTTTCTCCCTCTTGTCCCATTTCCCGGCCGGGGGGGGGGCTCACCTTATGCATGCAGCCTACGCCATTTGCCCGGTTTTTTCTATAAAACAATCTTCTAAATCGGATAGGCCTAATATTATTGTATTCAAACCTTCCAGGCGTCGTTCAACTCGACGAACTTCATCAACTAATAGAGGTGTTTTCAGAATTAAATTTATGTTTCTGGTGCTATAATCTTTTATATCCGTCTTTACGCCTCTTTTAGGGTTTATGTGTAGTTTTATTCCAGTACTTAATCGATATGCGTGAAAATTTGGGTGGGTAATACGCCTAGTTTTTAAGGGTATATTTTTCAGCGAGTGTGTGGATTATCATTGTTTCCTTCGAGTAGACACCCGCTGCTCTCGCCATCCAAGGCATATAATACGCGCGTGTTGATGATCTATATTGCAATAAGACATATACATAGATCCAGACAAGCTATCGATAAAACCGATCGATGTTTTTGTTTTTTGTCTTTTTTTTTGGTGTGGTGGCGGTGGGTCCGGTGGTTAATATTGACTGGGTAAACCAAATTAGAACTATTAGGAATGTATAATAAATAATATATTGGTTATTGCACCTGCCATAAGCGCTTAACAACAATATAATTACTCCGATTGTAATCGATTCATTTTTATGTCCTCCGCCACCGAAAGTGGTGCCGGAGGCATTTATTTTCGGCGTGTCCGTCCGTCCGTACGTCCGTCCCTGTTTTTCGTTCTTCGCGATAACTTAAAGAACTGTGTTGACGGTATCACTTCAAATTGGATCATGTTCATGGCATATTGGTAGGGGACAATGATCTGATTAGACTTTGGGATCATTAGTCAAAGGTCAAAGGTCACCAGAGGCATTGATTGCATGAAATGGCTCGTTTCTCGCCCATAACTTAAACAACCGTTTTGACGGGTCAAAACTTTCCAAACTTTGGTAAGTGTATGCCTATGGGTATGGGGGCAAATGAATCTTGATTAGATTTAGGGTCTATTGGTCATAAAGGTCAAAGTCACAGATGTATTGCTTATTACATGAAATGGCTCGTTCTTGCGATATACGTAACAACCCGCTTATTGATGGATCAACCTTCAAACTTGATCAGTATTTACTATATGGGAGGGACAAATGAACTATCAGATTTTGGGGTCATGAGCGTCAAAGGTCACAAGCGTCATGGACGTGTACATGAAAATGGCTTCGTTCTCGCATAAACTTAAAAACGTTTGACGGACAAAATTTAAACTGGGTCATATGTGCATATGGACGTCGACGAATAAACGATAGAAATTCAGTCTTATGATGGTCAAAGTTCCAAAGGCTCATCAAACATTGTGTACGCTGAAAAATGGCTTGTTCTTGCTGATAATTAAGAACCAGTCTTGACGATGAACATCAAAACTTGCGGTCATGTGTGCATTATGTCGGCGTGACCAATGGAATTTAATAATATTTTCGAGTCACGAAAGTCCAAAAGGTCAAGGGTCACAGACGTCTATTGTAATACATTGAAAATGCGTTACGTTCTTGCTGCTAACTTCTGATTACCGTTATGAGATAAACTATCAAACTGATGGTGTCATGTGGGAGGAAAGATAACTGTTAGGATTTTTGAGTCAGGACATCAAAGGCCACCTGTCTAGTTAAATTGACGTTTGTGACATATTTCTGAAGGACCTTTGGACAGATCCAACTTCAAAACATGGTTTATCCTTTTTATCTACATCAGTAAGCCATCCTTCCTGAGTGGAATAATTCTGATGATACAAATTTAATTAGTATGGGGTCAATATTCTCAAAGATGTCTATGTCTATAACGAATGGAATGTTAAAATACTCAACATGCACATGCCTTTTTTTTCCGATGTGGCAATACGGAGGCATGCCTTCCGACCGTGCGCGGTCGAAGATTCATCTAGTTCATACTTGAATACATTTGACATGTTTTAGAAATAATGTTCGGTAACAAATTAATCCTTTTTTTATATATAACTAAGGGCTCCTTACTTGTAGTGTTCGCGGGAATAATACAATTCCATTAAAAAAACACAAGCCAGAAAAAAAGAACTGCCAAAGATACTATATAATGTCTGCCTCACCTGGTACGTCAAGCTTTGACTTTACTTAGTCAGGGGCAGGCGCTTCTGTATAATAATTCAACTGCATCACGAATTATCTGCAAGCGAATGTATTAAATGACATTTACTGTTTGATCTGTTTGTTTTGTATTTATTTTAATCACATTGTGAGCACAAAAAATGATGGAAAGAAGAACTCCTAGGAACTGTGATAGCAGGCATTTCTATGAGGCCTATTGATCTATTTTCTATTATAATCGATGATATACTAAAGCTTACAAACTGAAATGAACATTGGGCTAATCAGTTATTAGCTAATCAGTATTTTGTTTATGCATGCTGCGCGGCAGTGATAGGGGGCTGCATAATGTGGCCATCAACCCGCGCGTCTTGCTATGTAGCGCCTCCTTTCGGTTGAGAAAAATGAGGCATGTATTTTTTAAAATAAAGTGAAACATATATTTTTTTTAATCGAGTGAAAGGTTACTGCGATAGAGGAATGAATTATAATGTACACTGTGCGTTCGTACACGCATCTCGCACATGCAGTGTAAACATACACGAATTTGTAACGTATGCGTGGAGAGCTAAATAAACAATGCGATGCGGTCAAGAAGGGTTCCATGTACTGAAGTGAGATACATGTCTTTTATGAAAAGTGGAATGTATTTTTTTAGTAAAACACTTTTTTTGTGATCGTGAAGCATATTTGTTTGTGAAAAGTGAAATGTATTTTTCTTTACAAAAGAGAAGTAAATATTTTTGTTTAAAGATAAATATATTTTTTGAAAAGTGAAACA
Source organism: Paracentrotus lividus (assembly GCA_940671915.1). NCBI lineage: Eukaryota > Metazoa > Echinodermata > Echinoidea > Camarodonta > Echinidae > Paracentrotus > Paracentrotus lividus. The sequence goes on from CALNVZ010003429.1 coordinate 769,710, forward strand.
TATATATTTTGTGAAAAGTGAAACATATAATTTTTTTTTTTTTAAAGTGAAATGTATTTTCTTTAAAAGGACATATATATTTTAGTGAAACATATTTTTAAAGTAGAATGAAATAAATTTGTAAAAGAGAAATGTATATTTCTTGGAGTGGAATGGTTTTGTAAAAGAGAAATATATATTTGTTAAAATGGAATGTAATAATATTTGATTCCCTTATAGCATGCCATACATGTTAGACAAGATTATAACTAATTTTCTGTACATACACCACTTGCCGTAGTTAAATAGCCATCTCGTAAACCAGAAATTGCAAACCTTGCTGTAGATTATTACATTTGGATCAAAATCATAGCGTTATGGATGTTTGTATCTTCGTATCTTCTGAAAGGGGAAACCTGTCATTTTTTTCCTGAAAACAGAAACAGATGATGACCAGTTTTACCAAAGGGAGGCACAAAAGGGAAAAAAAATCCCAAACTGAATTTTTGGAAGTGTTAATTATCAGTGAGAAAAAATATATACAACTCTTCCATATTTTTCACAAAACTCTTCAAATGTTTCGCTTTTAGTTTTCGAAAAAAAAGGCAAGTCTTAATCAAAATTTAATTATTTCTGCTGTTGCCAAGGAATATTATTGCCCTGTATTTTAAAAGCGTTTTCCTTTTTTTTTTCCCCGATGATATGTCACAATTATGATAATTATTTTTGGTATTTTCTAAAGGAGAAGACATTGTAATTTGCTGCAATATTTTTTTTTCCATTGATAGTCCCCACTTTAAAAAATAAATTAATTCAAGGGGGCTTTTTTTCTTTTGTCCTTCCCTTAAAAAAAAAGTTTAAAAAAAAATAAAATAAATAATAATAATAAATGACGGGGTCTGGTCATTGTCTGCACTCAGGAATGAAAAGTGACAAGCTTCCGCCTTCAGATAATACAATAATGATCGATGAAACCACAATCATGCATGGATTATAACAATATACAGAAAGGCTTGCACTGAAAACCTAACCTCGTCCGTCAGTGGACGGACTAGCTTTAAAGCTAGTCAGTCAAGATGGACTAGTTTTAAAGCTAGTGTGTCATGTTAGTCCGTCGAGACGGACTAGCTTACAACTGAATCCAAATCCCTCAACTTGACGGACGAGCTTTAAAGCTAGTCCGTCACACTTGATGTTAGTCCGTCGATGCGACGGACGAGCTCAATAAAATTGGAATGGTAGCCTCAGTTTACCCATTAGAATGACCGACTAGGATTTGATACACATAGCTGCAATGTCGCTTACAATTGAAATGACTGACTAGCTTTTGAAATACACACAGATGCAATGTCAATTATTATCTCCATTGTAAATTTAGAGCGGCATGTTTCCGAACATAATCAAGTGAATACATTTTTCTCAAACAAAGGTTGTTTTGACCTGACAATCTTAAAGCTTACGATACATAACATCAATCACGACAAGAATGCAATTCACGAGTAGGTGCAAACTATTGTTCGCCATTCTTTAATTACAGGCTAATTGAATACCTCGTTACTATAGACCCAAGAATCTGGTCTATTCTTATAGATTACTGGTGAACGCCCGGCTAAGCAACAGCAGTGAATACAAGGTGAATAGCATCGAGTGAATAACATGCGCATTGCGAAAAGGACATCATCTATTATTTGTATTATCTGTATGTGAAATCTATTTAATGAGCAAACTGTAAGGAAGCAGATCCGATATACCCCGTAAAACTGAAGATTTTGATGATAATGGCGATCTCCTTCATGTGATATGTGTGAGTATTCTTTTTGAATTCCTTATTTTTCAGTTCATAGATATCGTTATTTTTTCACATGGATTAATACTATAATCACCAATGCGAAACAAATTCTGTCTTGCCAAATTAATTCATAAATTACGTGTGTGTTACTGACAACGATAATAGCAACATTAAATAATGAATTCAATTCTAATTCTAAGAATTATATATGCCACTATTTCTTTTAGATTACTATCTGAAAGAACAGAATATTGGATTAGAGGTGCGATTGCGGGATTCAGTCTGAGGTGGCTCTCAAGAAAGATATGCGTAGAAAATGCAAAAATAGGCAGGCCTATACAACAAACAAGACAATGATGATGCAAGCCATTGGCGGGGAAGCCCGGGGACAGTGGGGACCGTTTCACCCTCGATTTTTTTTTCTGGGAGGATCGTCCCCTTGATTTTTAAAGTGATCAGCTAGTGAAGCTAATAAAGAGGCAAAATGTATGTTGAATATAATGCTAAATGCTATTTTGAGCCCCCCCTCCCCTCCAGTCGTGACATCAAATCGCCGCTCTGGTAGCAAGCATATAAAGTATAAATTCAAAATGCATATTATTAGCGTTATGGATTGCATCTAACTTGTTTGTTTGGCCGGGCTTCAGTGTAATTATTTCACATTTGATTTTCCAAATTAAATCTCAACATCACATTATTTGATAATTGCCATAATGTTAACTAATTGTGCCTCCTGTATTAATTCTTGTACTCTGATATCATCATAATAAAATGATTTTGGCTTAAATTCTTGAATTTTTGTGAAAAAAATTAATCGTATCTTTAAAATGTTTTCTCATATTTCAGATTTGACGTCTCTGACAAGCTGATGAAGCCATATTAATATAAGCTATTTCATAACGCTAGTCGGTCAAGACAGAAGTAAGAACATCGCGACAGACAAGCGCGACTGACTAGTTTTGACACCTTCACGGACTAGCTGTAAAGCTAGTCCTGCTCAAAAGCTCGTCAGTCTGGGCATCACTACGACTAGCTTTTATGCTAGTCCATCAAACTAGTCGGTCAAAAAAGGACTAGCTTTTAAAGCTAGTCCGTCGTGACCGACTAGCATTAAAACTAGTCCGTCGTGACCGACTAACTTGACGGACTAGCTTTCAAGCTAGTCCGTAGAGACGGACGAGCTTTAAAGCTAGTCCGTAATAAGCGGATTGTGTTGAAGGAAAACTAGTCCGTCGTGACTGACTAGCTTTAAAGTTAGTCAGTCTGGGCATCACTACGACTAGCTTTAAAGCTAGTCGGTATACCCGTTTAGGTTTTCAGTGTGTAATTCTATGTTTAGGAGGTGGCTGATTTATTATGGCCAGGAGTGTATACAAACAATAACATTAACCCAGTCTGTTTCTTCGGACTAAACTAGGGTCAGAGCTCAGTGCAATGTATTCGGATCAATAAAACTGGAATGAGAACGAAATGATCTATGTGACCGTTTGTACCGTTATTACTTGTTACCCATCGAGGAGGTTTCTCGTCCCAGGCTGTAGACCAAGGATAAATTCTCTTCCAGTTCTCCGGACCTGGTGGCGAGCAGAGACTACAACACATGAGCACCATTTCGGTAGTTGGACTATGATAGTAGAACTTTACGTCCAGAGAAAGATATGACAGAATGACTGATCTCTCTGTACAGAAGTACCGTTTTTTCATCGTGACTACAGTGCAAAAACCAGGTGGATGTGGTCGTAGTAGGTACACGGCAACGGTAGTCGCTGGAGTGAAAACAGTGCTGATTGGCAGCTACCAACTGACAGTGTACAAGTAGGCTAGGAGGAGACTGGAGGTACATGTCAGGACAGATTTTTGTGGTATACAGAGCGTATAGTGTGCATCAGGACAATGGTAGAGGATTGGTGATTGCGGTTACGAGAGTTCAGAACAAGAAGCAAATAAGCAAGCCTAAGCCAAGCTCATGAGTCAGATGAGTTATTCGTGAGAGATAATCAAAGCATTGACAAATAAATTCCAGTCAACGTCCAAAGATTTTCAACCTCTTAAGCAACATGGACAGGGACCTCTAGAAAAAACTTTAAGATTACAGGAATAATTACTGGAGGCTCAAACTGGAAAAAAATGTAATTAAGGTGCTTCAAATGCACAGCATTTTGTGTAAACTTTTCGCTCGCGCTTCGTATCTTTTGGAATTTGGTCATCCGCTTATAAAGTTTGAAGAGGAACAATAGATAAAAATATAAATATGCCTGAAATACAAGGCAAAAATTTTCCCTCGCTCTTTGCAATGAAAAGGTTCATTTTCTCATAAAGGGAGGTTATCATCAACTTATTAAGGAATTAAAAGAAAACAGATAGGTATGAGACAATAATTATGCACATACCGCGTTCAGGCCATTAAACAGGAAAATTTCCGGTCGCTCTTCGCGCTCGCAAGTTCGATCCTTGTGAAGAGTTCGGTCTTCAAATTTAAAAACCCTTATCCTAATTACGGGTGTGTGTAAGTATAAGAGGCGAAATGTGTCAGAAAATACACTAAATTCAGGTCATTATAAGCCCAAATTTTCGGCTCGCACTTCGCGCTCGCAGAGTTTTAAGGCCCGTTGACTGATTCCTAACTTCAAAAGTGAAGTAATGTTATTAAAAATTTTCGTTCTCACAACTTATTTTTACTAAAAAGGGATGTCATCGATCGTCACCTCGTAAAGAAAAGAAAATCATGAGGTAAAATTTAATGCCTTCGCGTATATAGTTATAAGGCAAAATTTTCGGCTCACGCTTCGCGCTCGAAAGGTTTACTCCTTTAGAAAATGTCCACCTTTCAATTTTCGAACCCCCCCCCCCCGTAAAAACCGTCGTTACGGGCCCACTGTATTGTGTGATCAACAAATAAAAAAAAAATCACAATGAAAAAACGAAGAGAAGGTATTAAAATCAGTGTGACTTTGAACAAAAAATGGCGGAACATTATCCAAATCTAACTTAATTTCCTTAATTACGGTATTCATTTATAGAATATATGTATATTGAATGTTGTAATTAACACTGCCTTTGTAACCAGGAGCCCTAAATTGATAGTTGAATTCAATCTCCTAGTCATAGGTGTTTATTTCACTCTTTTATGTCAACAATTTTATATTACATCTTAATTCATCAAACATTCATATCTTGGATACATTGGAAAGTACACGCTTATGTTTTTCTTTGTTTTTCTCAGAATAATTTTTTTTTTATAATTTGCCTCAGCGCAAAACAAAATAATTCTAGAATGGAATGTCTAATGCTATTCCAACTTCGCATACTTGTTTAATGAATGTGTTTCCAGGGGAATGAATGGATTGCAAAATATAGTTTTAGTTTTCTTGTAAAATACAGTTTTTAGTTTTCTTGTAAAAGTGCCATGAATACATAATTAGCTAAAAGAGAACATCTGTACCAAAAAAAAATGGACTTAAAAATGTGTGATATCTTGTTTTGGGTGAAAAATTGGCAAATTTGCATAATTTATGCTAATTAGCCATTTTTAGTGATAATTTTTATGATCGTAAGATTCCTTGATAAATAACCTTTCTATCCATTCATGGTTTTGTAGGGTTATTTCTTTTAATTTCTTTGGAAATAGGCCAAATAGAATAGTGTGGTACCAGTTGCCGTTAACCCCAATTAAATATAATAATCCTACCATTATGACTTCTTGTCATTAGAGCAATTCATAATCTTTCCATATTTATCTTATTGAAAAAGAAAATTTTGAAGTAAATAAGTGTGCTGCAAAACCGCTCAATCCGATTTTTTAAATTTTCATTAACACCTAGAATTATATTCTTTTTGAAGTTGGACTTTTGAAAGTCTAACATTTCCATAAAAAATCAAGTCGCCAAATTTATCTACTCTTTTTAACGATTATATTATAGTTAATGGACAAGTCAATCTACTCGAGAAAAAAAAAATAAATAAATAAATAAACTGCACACACCTTTTTAAAAGGATAATAAACCAAGAACCATCGTAAAATATTTCTGACCCAGATTTTTGAAAATTATTGTCGAAATCAAAATTTGCTCATCATTGAACTCATTCAAAAGAAACCATAAAAAACATACACCATATATAGATGGCAATATATTATTGTTAATACCTTATTTTTTTAATTAATTTTTTTTTCTTTTTTTTCTTGGAATCTTGAGCGTCCATGGGTAATTTGACACTATAGATCTTTAGCTAGTAACAGGGGTGTGTTCAATTACTTGACTTTTATGACCACAACCAAAACTTATGTAATGCCTATAATTATTGCACCCATCACTCAATCTGGTAAAGTCATTAAAATCTCACTTTTCCTAGCCTGATGATTCCCGAAGCTGTTTATGGTGGGACAGATTGTTTTGCTGTGGTCAAGAAATTTACCTTCAAGACAAGTACCCCATATGTGCTCTTTACCAAGTCTGGGGTCAGCAAATTTTGATCCACTCCCCATGAAAGCTGAAGATTCCCCGTCTTTAACCTGTATATTTCGTGTGCTATAGGTATGATGCAGGAAGTGTGCATGAAAATTTCCCCGTTTTCTTTGACGGATACTGTTATTCTGCAAGAGGCCTGCATCAATTTATTTACGGCATACCTTTTACTTTCCATATCTTTTCTTGATTGTGACTAGAAACCAATGTGGAACGCTTGTCAAATGATGACATAGACTGCACGGTATCAGAAAATCATGTCACCCTTGCGTTAGAACATTTTTCCGGGGGATTCCTAGCCTTCCTATCGAAATTTGTAAAGGGAAAACTAGTGTCTTGTATGCCGTATCTTCCAAAAACAGTGCCAGATTCCGAGGAACCAGTACTCGAAGTGCGATTGGCCAACAAACCGAGAGGAATGAAATGGGTAATTTTCCAATTAAATAAAAGTACATTTATTATGTTGTACAATCATTTTTATCGTAAATCTCGTGCAGACTGAAGTAGAAAGTTAGGGAATATTAATTGTAACTAAAACGACATGTTATTTTGACTTAACTTTCTTTTGCAATCGATAGGCCAGTTCAAAATGTGTGTACGTGTATATTACTTATCCAATGATATGATTATTTTGAATTCTTTCTCATTAATGTTTATGTATCACGTCGCACTTGTGAACTATCAGTGAGTCACTGGAGACTCGCTTAATAGTTCTTTAACCCTAAAAAGACTGGGCTATTTTGACACACATAAAGACTGGGGGGCTTATTCAGCGCCCCCCCCCCCCTAAGATCTCGGCCGTTGTGCGCGCGATCGCGCCGAAAATTGGCACGCGCGTTACCCACGGCATCCTCTCCAAAACTGAAGAGTCATATTCTCTGAAAAATTTCATCACTAATTAATTATGCTAATTTATGCATAAAATCTAAGATTTGCTCTAATTAATTGAATAAAGCTCTATAAGTGCTAATTTTTGGTTTACAGGCTCTTTGTAGGCTTCTGGTGAAATGTGTGTACAAAAAAAAATCTGCATCAAGAATTTTTTCTGATGTATTCTATTGTTTTAAAAATTTCTTATGTATTTCTTTGGTTTTCGACTTTTTGTTTTTTATTGTTTTTTCAATGGTAATCATTGTTGACACTATTTTAATCATAAACAACCTTAAATTAATTGATTTTAATCAGTTAAAAATGGCTAAAATGGCTAAAAACACAATTTGCATTGGATTTGTACACAAAATCACGTATTTCAGCAACTTCACGGTGACAAAATGTTACGTAATTTGGGAACCGCGTACCCGGGAATCGCAAATTTGGTCTCAAAAGTTGCGCAAGACTTGAAATAAAATAGTCATGAAGTCTCGGGGAAATTTTTTTCCGCGTTGCGAATTTCTAGCGAAAAATGTCGAGGGGGGGCTGAATGAGCCCCCCCCCCCCCCCCCCCCCCCAGTCTTTTTAGGGTTAAAATGAGTCAATTTTCACTTGACTCACCAAAATCACGCCAAAGTAAGTCAAATGACTCATATTTTTATGTGGGTGTATGCTTGCAACTACTGTCTCAGCAATCATTTGTAGTTCAACTCATCTTGTTTTACAATGCGCCTCGGAATATTTTAGCTAGACTAATAGCGCTATACAGTGTGTCCCACAAAAAATGTTAATGGCAATTTAGATGGGTATAACATTTAAAATTACGAAATTATATTGTTTATATCTTTACACCCGTAAAATGCAAGTCGTTTTCTACAACTGGATAAAATGTTATGTCATATGGTCCAAGAATCACAAAGATATGAGCATTTTGTCATTTTACACCAGGAAACCTCTCCATCAAAGTTTGTATTGAGTAGTACAGGATGTTTCGAATAAAAGAAAACCCAAGTTTGATCATTAATACTTTGAAAAAGTTTTCAGTAGTAATTATGAAATTTATACCACTGTAAAGTGCAACTCATTACCATTTTAAATGATACCTCCTCTCAGCTCCCAATCATCAATTCACTGACCCAATTGTTCTGAAAATGTCTTTTAAAATTGTAAGTGGTTCACTTTATTGCTCATTTGATGATTAAAAGTCGGGTTTCATTGAAGTACTTTGACTAATGCACCTCAAGGAGCATAAAGTGAGCACTCACAAATTTTGCAAGACTTTTTCAGAACAATGGGGTTTCAGCATGCGTGATAATGGTGAGCTGAGAGACATGCGCGTATTCTGGGGGGGGGCTTAACGGGCCCGGGCCCCCCGGGGGGCGCGCAGGGGGGGCCGAAAGAGGAAGAAAAAGAGAAAAGAGGAGAGAAAAAAAAACAAGAAAAAAGAAAAAAGGAGGAAAAAAAGAGAGAGGGAAAAAGGGGGAAAGAGGTAGGGAAAAAGGGGAAAAGAAGAAGGAAAAAAAAAAAAAAAAAAAAAGAGAGAGAGAGAGAGAGAGGAAGGGAAAAAAGGAGAGGGGGGAAGGGGGCGCCCTTAAAAAAATGGGGGGGGGGGCGCCAAATTGACCTTAAACTAGGCGGCAGCCAAATCGACCTTTAAATAGGGGGCGCGCAAATCGACCTTAAATTAGGGGGCGCCAAATCGACAGAAACTAAGGGGCGCCAAAATTGACCTTAAAACTTAGGGGCGCCAAATCGACCATAAAATTTTAAGGGGCGCCAAATCGACAGTAACTAAGGGGCGCCAAATTGACCTTAAACTATGGGGCGCCAAATCGACCATTATTTAGGGGCGCGCAAAATCGACCTTAAATTTAGGGGGGCGCCTAATCGACATTAAACTATACGGGGGATCCAAATTGAGCTTACTTGAAACGTAGGGCCAAATTGACCCGAAATTAGATGGGGGCGCCAATTGACCTGAAGCTGAGGGGCGCCTAATTGGGATATTAAACTTAGGGGCGCCGATCGACTTAAACTAAGTTAAGGGCGCCAAATGTGAAAAAGGGGGAGGGGAAGGGGCGCCCTTAAAAAAAATTAGGGGCGCCAAATCGACAGTAAACTAAGCAACGCCAATAAACTTTGGGGTCCGAATGGACCTTAAACTAAGGGGCACCAAATTGAGCTGTAAACATAGGGGGCCAAAATAGGTGGGAACAAATCGACCTTAAACTAGCGGCTCTAAATCGACCTTAATTTAGGGGGGCGCGCCAAATCAAACTTAAAATTAGAGGGGCAGCCAAAATGAGCTAACGTGGGGGCGCCAAATTGACCCGAAACTTAGATGGGGGCGCCAAATCGACCTTAAACTTAAGGGCGCTTTAATGACCTTAAGATTTAGGAGGGCGCAAAATCGATCTAAACTTAGAGGCGCAAAATCGACCTTAATTTAAGGGGCGCCAATCGAACTTAACCCTGAGGGGCGGCAAAATGATCTTAAACGTAAGATCGCCAAATTTACATCAAATGTAGGGGCGCAAAAATGATCTGAAACTTAAGGGGCGCATAATTGACCTGAGACTTAAGGCGTTGATTTAACCTGAAGTTAAGGGGGTGCCAAATCGATCTTTAATTAAAGGACGCCAGATTGAGCTCAAATGTAGGGGCGCTGAATTGACCTGAGACTTAGGGGTGCCAATTTATCTTAAACTTAGTGGCTCCAACTATATCCTATTTACCTGAAACTAGGGGCCCCCAAAACACACACAAAAAAAAAAACAGAAGGGGCCTTTAAAATGGTCTCTATATACATATCTAGAAATAGCAAAATTTTAAAATTCCATGCCTCCTGGTTTGTATATAAATAGGAAATTTTCGCTAGCGCTTCGCGCTCGCATTATCTTTTCCCATTGATTTATTACATTGTGTCGAGGAACGCGTAAATGACGCTGTTTTTATAATTATTCGAATGCATCGAAATTTCCGTTCCCTATTCGCAACACGCCTAGTTTTTTCTCTTTTAACAGAATTTACATTATGGATTCTAGCCGTCAAAACATTTAAATGTACTTGTTTTCACGTTACATCTTTTATTTATTTATTTCTTCTTTTTTTTTTTTTTTTTTTTTTTTTTTGCTTTTCAAATTTATGTTCAACATATTAGCGGCGTCAAATTGAGCTTACACGTACGGGCGCCAAGATGACCTGAAACTTATGGGGGCGCTGAATTGAAGTTAAGGGGATGTCAAATCGATTTTAAAATAGGGGCGCCAAATTGAGCTTACACTTATAGGGTGCCCCCAAATGATCTGAAACTAAGGGGCGCCGAAATTACCTGAAAACTAGAGGGCAACAAATCGTTTTTAAAATATGGTCTTTATAAAGATAGAGCAAAATTTCAAAATTCTTGCATCCGGATTTGTATATACATAGCAAAATTTTCGCTCGCGCTTCGCGCTCGCATCATTTTTCCCCCCAATGAATTATTACATTTTGTTCCTGAGGAACGCATGAAATATCCTGTTTTCTAATCATTTGCATACATCAAAACTTCCGTTCATGCTTCGCGCTCGCTTGTGTTTTTCCTCTTATCAAAATTTACATTATGGGATTCTAACCATCAAAACATTTCAATTTATTTGATTTCACGTTACATTCATTTTTGCATTTCAAATTGACCTAAATCTTAGGGGGCGCCAAATTGAGCTTAAACGTAGGGGCGTCAAATTGACCTGAGACTTAGGGATGCCAAATTTATCTTAAACTTAAAGGCTCCAACTTTATTTTGAACTTAGGGAGGTGTGCCGAATTTACCTGAAACTAAGGGGCAACAACTTGGTATTTGAAATATGGTCTCTAAAATTTTTAATTCCTCCTGGTCTGTATATACATAGCAAAATTTTGGCATTTCTTTTCCCAATGAGTTATTACATTGTGTTCCTGAGGAACGCATGCAATGCCATGTTTTCACATCATTCAAAGACATCAAAATTCCGCTCTCGCCTGTGTTTTCCTCTGACCATAATTTGCATTATAGGATACTAATCATCAAGACATTTAAATTTATTTGAATACACGTTACATTTATTTTTGCATTTTCCCAGGGGCATCAAATCACCTAAATCGTACATGTATGGCGCCATTTCAAACAAACATTTAGGGGGCGCCAAATGATTAGTTGGCGCCAAATTGAGCTTAAACCTAGGGGCGCCAAATTTATCTTAAACTTAGGGAGGAAAGCAGAAGGATAGATAAGCAGCTAGATAGATAGATATTCATCTCTCTTTCATAATCATGTAAAATTACTGGGCTTTAAATTATGGAAGCCAAATTGATCCTAAACTTCAGGTCTCTATTACATAGAGCAAAATTTTCGATCGCGCTTCGCGCTCGCTTCATTTTCCAAAGAGTTATTACATTGTGTTCCTGAGGAATGCATAAAATGTCACGTTTTCAGAGATCATTCAGATACATCAAATTTCTCCTCGCGATTCACGCTCGCCTATTTTTTCTTTCTTGTAACCAGATTATGAGGATTCTGAACAACAAAACATCAATATACATTTGCTTCATTTCACATTACTTGATGGACAAATTTCTCATGATTTTAAATGGCTTGCTTTCAAATCGTTTTGACAAATTACAGGTCCCGTTCATATGATATTCTGATGAAGAGCTAAACAAAATTGATAACCCTAATTGCTTAGAATGCTTTGTTTTCTGATCATAAAGTAGAGGGGGAAAATCTGATCGCGCTTCGCACTCGTATCTAGAAATATTCGTATTTTCATCTATAGCGGTAATACCTTCTTTTCCATAACTCAACCATTGGACAGTATTAAAAAAAAAAAAAAAAAATTAATTAATTATGATTCAAAATCCTTCAACATACATTAAAGCCGTAGGCCTATGTTTGCCGGCGGGGGGGGGGGGGGGCATATTTTGAAAATGTCACAGGGCGCCCAAATTCACGTCGGGCCCCCGGGGTGCGAAATCCTGGATACCGCCTGAGAGAAGGTATCATTTAAATCGTTAATAGTCTGCACCTTACAGTGATATAAATTTCATAATCACTACTGAAATATTTTTCACATTATTAATGATCAAACTTGGGTTTTCTTTTATTCGAAACATCCTGTACTACTCAATATAAACTTTGATGGAGAGGTTTCCTGATGTAAAATGACAAAATGCTCATATCTTTGTGATTCTTGGACCATATCACATAAAATTTTATCCAGTTGTAGAAAACGACTTGCATTTAACGGGTGTAACGATTTAAATAATATAATTATGTAATTCTAATATTATACCCATCTAAAGTGCCATTAGCATTTTTTGTGGGACACACTGTATATTTGCCTAATTATTATTATTATTATAGGTTTTCCCGGCCAATTTCATACATTTATCATTTGTTTTCATTTAATGTGTATTCAGATTCGTGTGTTTGATGCGACAGACTGACTTTAGTCAAACAATTTTCAAGTTCATGCTCTCAAATTCGTTTCTAGGCACCGAAAGTAACGGTTGCAAAGTTTAAATTCGGCATTTAATTTCATTATTTGTGCATTCAAATTAGTGCGAATTTAAGTATACGGAATGTGATGTCGACAGGATGAAGACAAATTTGAATAGCTATTGCCGAATGTATACATGGTATATGCTTATTTTGTGAAGTAGAATGCGCAAATACGAAAGCGATCACAGCAATCGTTAATTTTGATGATTGAATACGATTTTGACTGGCAACATTTCGATGCATCAGCGTTTTTTCCGAAAATGAATGCCTCTAATATGCAATTGATTGACAAAACAATTAAATTGACCGGGAAAACCTATATTATTATTATTGTTATTATCATTATTATTATTATTATTATTATTATTATTATTATTATTATTATAATTATTATTATTATTATTATTATTATTATTATCATTATTATTATTATTATTATTAATGATATCTTATATTTCATTCGCAGAGGACTGTCCATGAATTTGACCCACATGATCAATCAAGCAGGACAAGACCAGTGACTGACAGAGATAGAGAGGTCTACCTCAAACCAAGAAATCTGACGGTGACGTGTGAAATGGCAAACGGCAATCCTCAATCAAAGGTGAAAAAATAAGAATAATATTCGTTGTTTAATACATGTAATGAAGTTTGACGTGTCTTAGTCTTAATTACGGTTGTGATCGAGTCCATCGCCAGGTAGATCTGGTGGGCTATTTTGTTCACACAATGTCTGACTGACTCGTCTTTACCTTCAAAAGAAGTAAAGCTTATAATCAGCAATGTGATTATTTTTTCTTCAAGTATCCGCAAAAGAACGAGTTTGAACGCAATGCAAGTTATGCGCAGTGAATGCAGGTGAGATGAGCTAGAGCGAGCTGCTATAGCGGGCAACAACAAATAGCGAACGAGGTAAACAAGCAACGATGCGAGTAAACTTGTTGTTTACGTAAATGTATTGCTACGAGCCAAGGCGAGCCACAGCGAGGTAGAAGGAACTCAACCAACGTCCAAGCTACATCGAGCCCATAAGCAAAAGTGTGAGCGCTACCGAAAATTTAGCTGCTTTTTGGCTGCGTTAAAGCCCCGATCACACCTTTAATTGCGTTCGGCTGCGGATTGCCCTAACGCAGACAAACGCAGTCAAAGGCAATGCAACGAGCAAGAACGAGCTAGAACAAGGTAAATAGGTATGAGAACGCAGAGGCCTTTTGTTAAAGTGCGGATATTTCAATTTTTCAAACATCCGCAACTGAACGAGCTCGAACGCAACAACAGTTTTAGCATGTGAATGCGCAGCGAATCATGTCAAGGTGAGACGAGGTAGAGAGCAGCTATCGTGCAAAAACGAGTGGCGAATGAGGTACGTTGAATCTACTTATTGAATCGTACTGCTACGAGAAAAAGCAAGCTAGAGCGAGAAAAAAAGGGCAAGCAAACCACGGACGAGCAGCTGCATCCATCTCCGGTTGTGTGATTGCAACCGAATATTGAGCTTAGTAGGGCTGCCACAAAGCTGCGTTCGGCTAACAAGGTAAAACGCAGCCCCAAACGCAAAGGTATGATCAGGGCTCGTTGTTTTGCCTTTGACTGCGTTTGTCTTCGTTTTGGCAATCAAGAACGAAAAGCTGTGAGCCCCGCTTTTGCGGATGGAGCTCCATATAGCTCGTCATGTTTTGAAAAATAATTGTCTATGGTTGCTTGCCTTTTACCTTGCTCTAGCTCACTTTTGCTCGTAGGAGTACGATTCAATACGTTTTAGCTCGTTGTAGTTCGTTGTGTTGCCTTTCACTGCGGCCGAACACAAACCATGAATGCAAAAGTTTAAGCCCTTTGTATGCGGGAAAAATTCTCCGTACTGAATACTATTGAGTAACCCATTTGAAAAGTAATAATAATAAAAGTAATAACATTTTTTAAATTATTATTATTATTATTTTTTTTTACAAAACATTACATTTTAACAACATGGAGGGGGAGGGGTTCAATTTGATCATTAATTTTCATTGAGCAGATAATTTTCCATCAAGTAATTTGAGGGCCAGTCAAAGCATTAATTCCAGAGGACGCGAGAAAGGAGAAAAGTTGGAATTTTATTAAAGATCGTCGATAATTACATGCATTATTATGAGCCTTAGGGTGCTATCTCACTTCGCGGAGACGCCTAAGCGACAGAATAAAAAAAGTCGTCTCCGCGACGGATAAAAAGTATTAAAGACGTCTCCGAGACGTCTCCGAGACGTCTCCTGAATTTTGGAGACAGATTTTCTTAAAATAAATTGTCGCGGAGACGTCTCGGACACGTCTCGGACACGTCTCCGCGAAAACGTCTCCTCTAAAATTTCGGAGACGTCTCGGAGACGTCTCTTATACTTTTTATCCGTCGCGGAGACGATTTTTATATTCTGTCGCGGAGACGTCTCCGCGAAGTGAGATAGCACCCTAATATGTATCACATCATCAACTTTTTTGACAATGGATTCTTAAATAGGATGTCGGATTCAAGTACTTTATGCGCAAGAGCAACCACACAATAGATTTCATCCTGGACTTCCGGAACAGTGAGACGACAGAATGTAACGTTACACTCACTTTATTCCAGAAATCGCTACTAGAGGAGATAATATTTACGACATGGTTTGACGGTAATTAAAACCCTTATTTGAAAAGAAAAATAATTACTTCTATCTAAACACGCATCATTACTCTATATAGGAATGAATCAAATTACGCACAGTCATAGAAAACCGTCTTGTATGAATTGTGATTTTTGTTTTATTGTACTATACAGGGTGTTTCCGAAAAAAGGAAACCCAACTTTGATCAACAATAATTTCAAAAATATTCCAATGGTTATTATGAAATTTATACATCAGTAAAGTGCAACTCATTGCCATTCTAATGATACCTCGCTCACCTCACCAATGTCACGCATCACTAAACCCATTGTTTCGAAAAAGTCTTGTAAATTGTGCGTGGTTCACTTTCATGCACCCTGCGATGGTTTGTGTGGCATGTACCTGGAAAGGAAACCCAACTTTGATCATCAATAACTTCAAGAATATTTCAGTGGTGATTAAGATTTAATATCACCGGAAAGTACAACTCATTACCATTCTAATGATACCTCTCTCAGCTCAACCAATATCATGCATCACTGAACCCCATTGTTTTGAAAATTGTCTCGCAAAATTGTGATAGGTTCTTTTCATGCTCCTTGAGATGAGTTGCTTCAAAGATTCCTAACAAATCTAAGTAAAGCATTCCAGTGACTTAAAATAAATGAGTTTGATAAATGGGCTGGAAATTTTTACTTATTTAGTCTTTAATGTTACCATCCAGGTAATTTCAACATGTTACTGGTCACGACAACCCAGAGAACCTTCAGTTCCCCATGGATAATGTAAGAAGCATGACAGTGCATCAATCACAATTTTGCAAGATATTTTCAGAACAATGGGGTTCAGTGATGCTTGACATTGGTGAGCTGAAAGAGATATCAATACAATGATAATGAGTGGCACTTTCCAGTGATATAAACGTCATAATCACTACTGTCATGTTTTTAAAATGATTGATGATGAAAGTTGAGTTCCCTTTTTAGGCACATTGCAGCAACCCATCTCAATGAGCGTGAAAGTGAACCATTCACAATTTTGCAAGACATTTTCAAAACAATGAGGTTCAGTGATGCGTGACATTGGTGAGCTGAGCGGGGTATCATTAAAATGGTAATGAGTTGCACTTTCCAGTGATATAAATTTTATAATCACCATGGTAATATTTTTTAAATTATTGATGATCAAACTTGGGTTTCCTTTTTCTGGGTCACCCTGTAGAAGACAGAAACCAGTTTTAAAGGTCCTATTTGTTAAGTAGAATATGTGGTATGACTCGGCTGAAGAATGTTTAAGTTCCTAGGCAATAACCATTCAGGCAATTTTTCCGGAAATTTTTATGCAATGCACTGTATAAAGGCAAATTATTTTTTATTTATAATAAGTGCCAATATGCGATCATCATGGATAAAATGGAGTGTTGATTTCCCATTTTCAATGTGTCAAAACTAATAGGAACGGTATGGGGATCGGATTAAAGAAAATGTGTGGAGTTTAGAATGTATAGTATAAAAGAAAAAAAAAAGGGGGGGGGACACATTTTGGTCCACCCCCCCGCCCCTGCCCCCCCCCACGATTCTGGAAAAACGCATCATTTGTTAATTTTCGATTTTCTCTCTTTTGCTTTAACCCTAATTAGACTGGGGTGTTTTGAAGGCTGGAAAGACTGGGGGAGGCCCAAAGGGCCCCCTTCAGATCTCGGCCGTTGATCGTGCAATCACGACGAAAATCAGCACACACGTCACCCATGACGTAATCTACAGAATTGTATATTTGATTGTTAAAAAATTATTGAAATCTATGTTTAATTAATTAATCATGCTAATTTATGCATAAAATTGGAATTGGCCTGTAAATCATTAAATAAAGCCCTTCAAGTGCTCATTTTTGTTTAAAGACTTTTTGCGAGACTATGATCAAATGAACAAAAAAACCTGGTATCAAAATTTTTTCTTATGTATTTTATTGTTTTAGGAATTTTTTATGTATTTCTTTGTTTTTCGACTTTTTTTTTGTTATTGTTTTTTTTTAATGAAAATTGTTGGCGACATTATTTCGGTCATAAATAGCAGCAAATTAAATGATTGTTATCAAATAAAGGGAAAACTAATCACTCATTTATGAATTGTAGCTGAAAACACAATGTGCGTTGACTTTGTACATGAAATCACGTTTTTGAGCAATTTTGGGTCTGACGCACATGTACAAAATTATGCGTAACTTGCGAAATGGGTACCCGGGCGTCGCAAATTTGAGCTTCAAAGATGCGCGAGACTTAAAAAAAAAGTCACACAATATCGCGGCCACAGCTTCTCGCGATAAAAATCTATCGCGAAAAATCCAATTAGGGTTGAAGCTACTCAGTAGGCCTACTTGGCTCTTTTC
This sequence comes from Paracentrotus lividus, assembly GCA_940671915.1. Lineage (NCBI taxonomy): Eukaryota > Metazoa > Echinodermata > Echinoidea > Camarodonta > Echinidae > Paracentrotus > Paracentrotus lividus. The sequence continues at coordinate 787,332 of CALNVZ010003429.1, forward strand.
CATGTGACGCATTCAATTTCTGAAACATAACTTTTCAGAAAATGTTCTTGCTTTGTTTGTCTGATTTTTGTTTTATTCTTATTTTTTATTTGTTTTTTTGTTTTTTTTTTACGTTGGACGCACTAGTGTAATTCTCATTTATCAAATCCCAACAGATCCACAGACAACAAAAGAGAAGCGAAAACGGGGGTGAGTTTTATCATTTTCCTTGTTCCTGTTGTTGATTTTTTTTTTTAATAATACATTTGGTCCCATTGTACCCAATCATGAATGATTAAAACAAAATCAATTTTGAAAAAAAAAAAACACAAATTAAATGTAAATAAATTTACATCAAAATGAAGACAAATTTTTTTAATTTTCTCAACACCTATTTTCTGTAGGCCTAATACAGTAGTAGTCCCAATCGAAAGAGAGCGGATTTTGAAGACCATGTTTTTAAGGTGGAATGGCATGGTCAGACGAGACTGAGAACTTAGTCTCCCAAATGACCATTAATGCACCGATTAGATATACCTATACAATAATAGGCATCTGGTAATATGTGACGTAACAGTGAATGGTTGAAACTGATGATGCAATTCATATGATGTATGATTTTTCCTCAAAGGAGACAGCTGACTCGGATACAAATGGAACATGGTAGAAATGAGAGTTATAGAACATCAAGACATCGAGCTGACGACTATAGCAGTGACAGAACATCAGAACCCAACGATCGTACTTCAGAACATCAGAAGAGTGCGCACTTCACTTCTAGGAACAAGAAACCACTGGGAGCACGACAAAAGACACGCAAGACTGGAGGTTAGATCATATTGTTTCCTCTTGCATGAATTGCATTTGCCTTTTTTTTAGGGGGGGGGGGAATAGAAAACTTCGAGATAAACATGATCGTATTTATGATTAAAATGTGTGGTTTCTGCATTTTTGACAAGGATAATAATAATAATAATAATATTACCTATTATTTATAATGCGCTTTTCCCATAGTGGCTCAAAGCGCTTTACAGTATAGTATTACCCCGATCACTGGATTTAACTCCATATTTGTAGTCAGCCATTTATAGGCGCCTTATATGGAATTATCCTCCCGGGTACCCATTTGCACCTTGGTGGAATGGACGTAAGTGCCGGTGCGGGAATCGAACCCACGACCTTTGCATTCCCAGTCGAGTGATACGACCACTAGACTACGGCACTTACGCCAAGGATTCATATATATTTTTATAGTATGAACTATTATTGTTTTAAATAAATAGATATTCTAATAATTCAAATGAACGTTTCTGATATTAAATCCGTTTTACCCTGTAACTTTTACTGTTTGGACTCATGGACATGAAAGAAATAATTGAACTTTTATCATAGTTTTCGTAGGTAGATGCTTCAGACCAGATTGGGGAAAAGACATTCTGGCAAGCCTATAACACGATTGTGCTGTAGTTGTAATCAGAATCTTTATTTCACGTAGATTGATGTTCCAAACGATTATTGATATAACTAGTGATCTTGTCACCTCTTGCGAAGACTCTTAGCGTACTTATTCAAGTTGATCATTTCTTTGAAAAGGTAGTTGCTCGCCATAATCAAGAAAACAAAGTGAAGAAACTGTGCAAAATACAAAATGTCTATGGCCGCGTTCGCTTTGCGTAGAGTGATAGCGCCCTCTTACCCTTAAGTTTACAACTAGAATTGATATGACAATAATTGAATATCCATTTTTTATTTATTTATTTATATTTTTTATACATATTTTTTTTTTTTTAGGGGGTGTAATTTTAACTGTTAATTATCTTGTCTCGATCTTTGGGGATCCCAAAGTGTTATGCACACACATTCTTTGGTTTTATGGGTTATCAATGTATTCATGATCATTAGTATAAACGTATTTTTCTTCACATGCTTGGAATGGTCATGTTCAAACTTCTATTAAAAAAGCTTCATCCTGACCCCTCGCATTTATTCCCAAGTTGATTTCTATCCTCGGGCTTATACCATGTTCTATAGCTTTTGATCACTCGAGCATTGCAAGCTAAGGATTTCTCTTAGACAGACATCGGCACAATAGCTTGCCATAGCTCAGTTGTTAGAACGCCTGTCTAGCAATCAGGAGGTCTCAGATTCAATTTCCCGATGGAATTCCTTTTTATAGTGTCCCCCTTTCTATACAGAGTCAATAAAAATGTCCCACCTTTTTGAAGCTGTCTTGTGAAAAGTATGAATATTTATTCATGGGTTTTATGATGTGTCTTGGTAGGGTCACCCTCCTAGCATATGTTGGTACAATTTTCATTTGAATCTTTGCACGCATAACTGAAAAACAGACAATCTTCCGAAGACGGTAAGATCTCACTTGCGCCAAGTGGCTAGTTGAAGAATAAACAAATTGAGAATTTATTACTTATGTGCACGCACAAAGACACACACGCACATGTACCATCATTTACACATACACAAAACACATACACACCCACACCCTCACCACATACACCCACATACACCATCCACACACACATGCACACGCACATACCCTAGCATACCAGCACACACACACACACACACACACACACACGCACATAAACACCGACACCCCCAACAAACACACCCATACACATACACACACACACCCTCACTCACACTCACAAACAGTTGTTAAGGAATTACTACGTCCCAAACATTCAGTGATGGTCTTGGTAAACAGAACGTCAAATATGACATTTAATTGTGACTTGTTTTATGTGTGTGTGGGTGCGTGTGTGATGATGTGCGTATATGTGAGGGAGGATGGGGGTGTGTTGGTGTGTCTATGTGGTGAGATGGTGTGTGGGTAAGTGTTTACATATATTCTGTCAACATTTTCTTTTAATCTTCAACCAGCCATTTGGCGCAAGTGAGATCTTACCGTCTTCGGAAGATTGTCTGTTATTCAGTCATGCATACAAAAATCAAAAAGATAATGGTACGAACATATGCTAGGAGGATGGCTTTACCAATACATATCATAAAACCCATGATTGAATATTCATACTTATCACAAGACACCTTCAAAACGATGGGACATTTTTATTGACTCACTCTGTACACTCTCTCTCTCCGTCTATCTCTATCTCTCTCTCTCACACACACACACACACAAACCCGCGCGCGCGCGCGCATGCACACTGACGCACATTTACAATGCCCAACATATGAAGCTTTTGTAATTCATGTTCCATAATTTTTTTAATCAAATTTATTCAGGGTCATGCCAACATGTACCAACGTTATCTTCTTCAGATGAAGAAAATCATGAAGAATGGGAGAAATGTCAATCAAGAAAGAAGAACAGGAACAGGAGCAGAGATGATTCACCTCAACCAAGCTTGCCGATAATAACCGATGAGACTGCTACTCCTTCAGAAGTCGATCAAATAACGCCAGGTATATTGAACAGAATGCTCGATATTACTTATTCCAAAAATTATATATCATTACTATTTTTTGGACATGTTATTCCTAACTCTTTAAAGAGGTTGTGATTCATTTGATGTAGCAATTAGGAAATGTATATTATGCAATGGATTTAAGTCGTGATTGTTATCTTATTTAAGTTTGTAATCGTAATTAAGTTTCGATTTTTTTTTTTGTTTTTCTTATTTTTTTTTTTATTTACCCCTCTTTTAAGTGCGGCCAACTTACCCAGCTCCGCAATCAGCAATTGGTAAAGAAGACCAGCAAACTAGTGTCATGGTTCCGGTAGATCTTAGGTCTAAGATACTACCTTTGGGTGCTGAAGGTCCGGTGCAGAACACAACGAATGTTGCAATCCATGTCGACAAGATTACAATAAACCAGAATTATGGGATTATGCCTATGACTGACGCCTCACATCAAGTACACAGTGCCGTTCAAAGCATAGTCCCATTCAAGTTAAGTCACGAGCTAGGCGTTAGGTTGGATGGAGAGAGTTCTCTTCTTAATAACTGGAAAGGTCTTGCCAGTGAGCTCGGACTGGAGGATGTCATCAGATCACTGGAGCGGAGCAAGAACCCGACCGAAGAACTCATCAGAGAGGCTGAACGAAGGCAGAAAATTGGGAGCCTTGATGACTTGGCAAAGGCTTTTAACAGAATGAACAATGGAGAATGTGAAGAGCTTTGTCGCAATTTTGCCTCAGGTCACAAAGGAGTGGGTATTGAAGAAGATGAAGATTCAGATAGTATGTGAATATAGATTATCATCAAAAACTGCAATTGTCCATTATGTCGCTATCGCAAATATTTTAAACGTTAATTGTACCTCCATTTAAACACTGATGATTAAATGATATTGTCGGCCTCCTGCCAGAAGGGCCTTAGCATTTGTAAGGCCATTCATAATGTACACATTTTAAAAATGCTAAGGCCCTTTTGGCATGAGGCCGACGATATACTGGTTGTGTTCAAATAATAATAATTCACGTATTTTACTTTACACCTGTAAATTTGCACAAGCACAGGCTTGCTGAAAATCAGTTTGTTTGACATTTTTTTTGACAGAATCTTGCCACAACAATAATTGTAACAATCGTGGTCTTTAGGCCTACTGTTAAGGAATGAGTTGCCATTTGCAACAAATTCTAAAACATGGTTTGAAGCAGTATATAAACAACAAATACTATCTGTTGGTCATGTCATATTATCCATTTTATTGAATCAGATTATTAATACGTCAATGTTCGTTTATTGATAAACAAGCTTTGGTAAATTAATCAAGAATAAGTTCACGAGCGTAGAAAATTGTTGAACTTATTTATACCTTATCGAAATTCTTGTATACTGTATGTTATTTACTATATCATGTATAATCCATCGATAAATGTATTCATATGCATTAACATATGGATTAAAAGCAGCTGTATACAAATGGTATATCGGGACATGTCATATCGCATTATGTTATATGCTTTAAAATGAACTATTATCGATTATTGTTAGTCTGATAATGACAAATGATGAGTGTGCAAAACTATTCAACATGTTTGTTAATTTTTGTAATTTTCATATTTTCAAGCTATTTTGATGATAATTCTTACCTCGCAAATTGTATTCAATATTTGATGAAATTCAATAGTTGACAATGCATCATTTTCTTTCCTTAATGATAATGGCAATGTTTGATTACCTAAAATCCCTATTCACAAAAAATACATAATAATAATAATAATAACGCATTTGTATAGCGCCATCTGTCTAGTTAAACTATTCCGAGGCGCATTGTAAAACAAGATGAAAGTGTAACATACAAAGTGAATAATCTTTGAACTATTCAAAGCTCTTTATTTTCTTTAATGTGCATTCCTTTTGAATTCACACATTTGAACATAAAAGGAGGAGGGAGTTTAATGGCAGAGCTTGACCATATTATAAGGAGGTCTTGCACTTTGGAATATCGTCTATTATATTGTAATTGTATATTATGTTTTAACAGTAAATGATTAATATATTCAGCTGGTGCGTGACTCCTATCATAGGAAGAAAGCACAACAGTTGTGGATCATAATGCGTGCGCGAATTTTGTTAGGGAGTGAGTTGACCTAAAATCATGACAAGGCCCTGCTAGTCCAGCAGCAGATTGCAATTTTGGGGCCTAACCTTGTTTTGGCGTGAAAAGTTTTTTTTTTCAACGGATTATGATTGCCTAAAAATTTTATTTGAAGAATCCGATTGCTGACACTTTGTCAGCATTGAGCATTTTGAGATATGTGACGTCATACAAAATGGCCGCCAAATTACCCAATCTCCCTCTAGAGTTGAGAAAATAGATGTTTAATATGGACATTTCAACAACATTAGGGAGCTAAATGTCTGCATATCTTTTAGACCATTTCTAAATATTGTTTTGTTAGGTCACATGGCCATACATTACATGCTAATTTGCATATTGTCCATAGCGCCCTCAATTTTGAAGTATTAGTTTTCATGAAATATATGTGCTCCCGAAATGATAGGTTTCAAGCCCCCCCCCCCCCATATTTTCTCTGAAAATACCAGTCAAGAAGGGATAAGCCTACATACATTATTTTTCATTAAAGCAGTGAGGATTGGTTTAATGGCTCAAATTTTTATTCCAAAAATAGGTTTTTATTTAGATGGTGTTATATGAATAATATTCAATGTGAAACAAATTAAAACATTAATTGGTTCTTTTCGACCTCTAAAATGAGGGAGGATAATTCTGGAGAATTGATACACTATCCTGTTAATGAAATAAAGAACAAGCCTCTAAAGGTAAATAATAATGATAATAATAATAATAAATTCTTATATAGCGCCCTTCAAAATAAATTTCCTCAAGGCGCTTCACATAAAAAACCAAAACCAAAACACAACAGTAAGAAAGGTGACTTGCTCTCCAAATTAGCATAAACAGATCAGAGGGAGAACAAATATGTCTTCAATGTGTTCTTAAATGTTTGAACCGTTGTATAAAAACGAATTTCAAGAGGAAGACCATTCCAAATTTTGGGACCTGCAAAACTAATAGTTTGTTCATATTTTTTGGAATTGATCTTTGGAATTTTCAAAAGAAGGTTGTCTGTTCGAGATCGTAAAGAGTTATTTGACTGTGTTAGAAATGAAAACATGTTTGAAATGTATTGAGGAGACAAATTATGAATAGACTTAAAAACAATCAATTCTACTTTAATTTAACAAAATTCTCTTCGAGACAGGTAACCAGTGCAAAACTCTTAGTAGAGGTGTGGCATGATCAAATTATAATACGGGCGGCGCGGTTTTGGATACGCTGAAGCCTTTCAATATCAGAAACTTCGATATTAACAAACAAAGAATTTGCAAAATCTAATCGGCTCAGCACCAAAGATTAAATATATTTATTTTTATGACTTTTCAAATGATTATTTTTTGGTTACATTTTCAGGGGAAGAGCTCAGTTGTGAACATTTATTATGGTTTTGATCAACATATGGCTAATTTTAACCTTGCTTAATATTATAAATGACTTTTTCTATTTAGAAAACTTTAACTTTTGATATTGCTCTGCATGCCTCTGGATTCTGGGGTCACTACATTATATATATTACACTATATTACACCAGATCAATGTTGGACATAGGACTTTGCTTTGGGGTTAAACCTTTCCAGGTCTTCAAGGGTACATGGTTCAATTAGGTGGGGCATAAAACCATGATAACAGCAAGTATTCCATGGTCTGCTCTTCCCCCACACTCACAGCATGTCCTTCCTCGTATACCAACTTTTCCAAAAAGACCTTACAGCGTCCTGTGCCTGTTCCTAGATGGCTCAGGCATGATCACGTTGGCCATTATGACCTGGTGAAGGAATTCTTTTGCACTTATGAATAGCCTGTGTGACATTTCCTAGAGATGGTGGTCCACAGGATCAGCCTAAGTTTATGGGCAGAGTTATCAAGGGATACTGTGGAATGGAGGAAACTATGTCTTGATTTCAGTTTTTGTTGGTAGGATTGTGATTGTAGATGGGATGGAGACCCCCTCCTGTTTTGTCTTCAAACATTGTCAAAGGAATGTTCATGTGAGGCAATGCAGAGATCGTCAACATACAAGAAACTGTATCGGGGCGTAGTGGTTGGTCATTGGTATACACATTGAAGAGCAGAGAGGCAATGACACTCCCTTCTGGGAGACCATTTTCATCTTGCGCCATCTGCTGCGCTGGTCATCAAAGCTGGTTTTTCACCAATTCGTTGGTAAGTTACAAACAACTTTATAAACGACTGGTGATCAGTTCTTGTGCTAAATGGTTTAGCAGGTGATTAGTACAGCACCCAAGAACATTATCCCGTTGCTCGTAAAGTCGTTCTTAACTTTAAGGACGACATAATATTGAAACCAGAAGAACCGTCTATTTGATAGCAGGTTCAGGAGTAGCTTGGTCAGCTTCACATCGTTGTCATCTCAAAGAGTTTACTCGTAAGAATCTTATGGTTTACAGTTTCATAGGCTGCTGGGAGGTGAACAAAAGCTATTCCGGTAATAAGCTCTTCCTCAAACCCATCCTCGATGTGCTGTGTGAGGTTATGGAGTTGGCTAGTACAGGATTTTCCTGGCCGGAAACCTGTCTTTTAGTTTTCAGGAATGAGGAGGTCATCATCAATGGTGACAATACGATTATAGTAAGTATGAGTCTTTCAAAGAGTTGCATGATAGGCCTACATGTATGACATAGTAGATCGAGAGATGGGCATAAAGCTCTTAGATATGGCTGGATCTTTTCCCGGTTTAAGCAGGACAACGACTCTTGATTTCCTCCATATCTTCGGGAATGTATTGGTACTCATGCAATTCAGCATATCAAGCAGCCACTGAAGCTCAACAGGTCCAAGGTGATTGATCTGTGCGCAGAGGATGTCGTCAAGGCCTGCTGCATTGTTGTTCTTCATGGTCTTGATACCATCACACAGGATTTTCATGCTGAAAGGTCTTGTCCGGTCTGAGGGCTCTTGGAAGCATTCTTCAGCATCTTGGGGAAGCTTCGCTCTTCTGAAACAGTGATCAGGCTTTCCCTGACTGGTCAGGAGCTAATGGGCAAATTGGTCACCAGTGACATGTGGTCTTGGTTGGGTTTTTGTGCAGTCATTTCCCAGAATCCGATTTGTTTTCCAGGCTTTCCTACTGCTGTGGGTCATATGCGGAATCGGTTTCTCACATTGGTTGCCAATGTTGACACCCGGTCACGGTTGTGTCTGCGTCTCCATCGTTCGCCGAGGAAGGAAGAGGGGAGCTTTGCATCATGAATGAGTACCATGTGACTTGCATCTGCTCAGTTTTCGACGAGTTCGCCGCTTCCATTGGGTTCTCTATATTCCCATGTAACATGATGTCTGTTGAAGTCTTCAATAGCCACATTGATGTGGTCTCCAGATACTTCATGGGGGAGGTTAAAAGTCTGAGTGGGAGGTTTATAGGCAGAGCTTACAGAGAGATTGAATTTGGCTGGTTTAGGCAACAAAATCTGCCCTAAATTGGAAGAAAATGAGACCTATCATGTTGAAAAGCACACATTTTTTATAAATTTAACAATAGAGGGCGCTATAAACAAATATACAAATTATCTTGACATTTATGTCATGCGATATAACAAAACAATAAGTTTCCAGAGACATTCAGACATTAATTAGCTGACTAAAAGTGTAGTTTTACACATTTTTAGAAGAAAATTCTGTTTTTTGGCGGCCATTTTGTATGACGTCACATATCTCAAAATGCTCAATGCTGACAGAGTGTCAGCAATCGGTTTCTTCATACTGAAGGTTTAGGCAATCATAATCCGTTGAATAAAAAACTATAGACGCCAAAACAAGGTACATCGAGATGGCGGCCAGATTATGCACAATTGAGGATGCAAGTACTAGATGTTCGTATGTTACATTTTCGCCCTCTGTTACATTTGTGTAACAATGTGTCGTGTTCATCCAAGCGTAAAGACATACCACACAACATGGTACCAAAAGATGCGGGAGGAGTTGAAATTGCTAGTACTAGAAGTTCCTATGTTACATCAAATTAGTTTTGAGAAACAGAGGGTAAAAATGTAACATACAAACATCTAGTACTAGCATCTTCACTTATTTTACATATTCCGAAAGAGTAACTCCTCCCGCATCTTTTGGTACTATTTTTGTGTGGTATGTCTTTACACTTGGATGAACACAACACATTGTTACATAATTGTAGCAGAGGGCCAAAATGTAACATACGAACTTCTAGTACTAGCATCTTCAGTTACTCTTTCGGAATATGTAAAATAATTGAAGATGCTAGTACTAGATGTTCGTATGTTACATTTTTACCCTCTGTTTCTCAAAACTGATTTGATGTAACATAGGAACATCTAGTACTAGCATCTTCAATTGCCAATTTAGCTCATTATTATTTTACTAGTTTAGACAGGTTTCTATTAAGGTGCCAATTTGTAATTAAATGTATACTATGTGACGGATTGCAAAATAACAAAGCAAAATTTTAACTTTAGCGTTCCCTTTTAGAGTTTCCTTTAAAAAAAATACCAGATTGATTTTGTTCCTTGATGCCTTGCTAGGGCCAATAGGGTCCAAACTGAAGGGTATTTTTGATAGAGGGGAGAATTTTCCCCTCACCTCCAGGAGCGCATGGTGTTCGATTGTTCAGACTTTGTATTTTTGAGCTATGTAAGGCACCTTCCCTTATTTAAAATATGGAGAAATTTTTGATTTGATTTAATTTGAGAAGATTCATTGAAAATTCAAGATTGCAGCTAGAAGCTGAATTATTTGACTTTACAAATCAAATATGCATGTACATACGCTATTCGTCATAAAGGCTTTATATATTTATTTTTTTCTATGTATTCGTTTTTTGGGGAGGGGGGGGAGCTCAAGCCACATTATTCTTACTCTGGCCTTAATTTCTTGAATGTGTTTGTCACCTGTTACACTTTCCGGGATCCTAGCTATATCTTGAACGTTCCCTCAATCCTTTCCGGGAATCCTTTTATTTTAAAGTTTGTCAACCCTAGGATGGATATTTTTGTCATGTTTTCTTCTTTGTGGGCTCCTTTTCATTTACGCGATTCACCAACACCCCCTCAGTCCTACCCCAAGGAAACACGTGTGAGGTGTAGTGTTATTGTTATTAATGCGGCGGTCACAACGTGCAATCAACGTAGCCTGCGTTGCATGCACAACGCACGCACAGGTCGTGGGTCAATTTCTGCGATTCCTGCGTTTCTGTAGTAAGGGTACTGGAAAAACTTCCTGCCTGTCGTACAGGCAACACAGTAGCGGACGCAGACCGATGTTATACAATGAATTTACCGGGCCCATGCGTAAACATAATAGAGCCGCTTTTGTCCCCAGACAATTGGGCCCGAGAAATGCATTCAATTCGATTTTCTTGGATCCGCGCCTGCAACGTGCCTGCATTGTACATACACTGCACGAATTTTCTACGAAATCTATCGTAGGGAGTTGCATACCGAAGGCACTGCAAATTGTGACCTCCGCATTAAGTTTAATCTAGTTAAAGGCGAGACATATGGAACCAAACGGCGTCATCCGTCCGTCACACTCTACCTGTAAGACTCTCTTTATGACGCATAACTTGGCAACTGATTGTCCAATGGCAACCACACTTGGGTGGTAGATGCACTAGGGGTACCATCATGTTTCGGTGCTGTCAGAGGTCACATGGTGAGGTCAAAGGTCACTTGAGGTCACAGGGTTATACATTACATGTAGGATTTTTTTTACATACATTATTTTTTTTAAAAAATACAAATATTCTATAGTTCCCCTTTACAACCTGGTCATCAAAGCTTTCACACAAAAAACGTAGCAACAATGATACATATTAAGGTTTCAGGTTGTTGTTTTTTCTTTTGTTGTCAGCATAAAGGTGGAATAGAATATTTGGAATTTTAACCAAACAACACTTTTTACTTCAACCCTCCACTAGACAGGAGACATAAGCGTGTCACCATAAATCTAGGTTCACCTTTAAAAACAGCACACCTCAACACGCGCTTCCTGGGGATAGGACTGAGGGGGCTCGAACGGCCGGGTAAACAAAAAGGGGCCCCAAAATGAGAAAATTGAAAAAAAAAAATTGGCTTCATGCCGGTTGACAAAACTTTTTTTGGGGAAAAAAACGTCCCCGTGAAGGATTGGGAGAATATCCAAGATATAGCCATAGTCCCTAAAGGTAAAGGTAGGGACAAACATATTCCAGAAATTAAAGACGAAGCAAAATTATGTTGCTTTAGCGCCACAAAATATTCGACGTATATGACGGACAGTGTAGAAAGAACAAATAAATAAAACACACTTCATAATTTAAAAATCCCCACAAAAAGCATGCATAAAAGTGCATTTAAGTCAAAAATACACATCAAGAATATATCAAAATTGTTTGTCCTATGTACTCAGTGACAGGCTCCTCGGTCATTTTCAGTGAGGATTAATAAAGTCAAAGAACATCAAACGCTAGAAAAAGAGTTTAATCCTTTTTTGTTCAAGTGGTGAGCATCCCCACCCTTCCCCCAAGGCAATAAAATTCATCCCTTACAATCAGTTGCAACATAGTGAAGCTAAAAAGTGCATTTTGTTGATTTTGACAAGCCTTTCTGTTTGGTATTATTTCACATTTTATTTTCACCGCATTTAATTCATTCATTCTTCGTAAGGAAAAGTAAATATATAATATTATTGATAAGTTCCCAATTTGCTCTAAGTCATTATTATTTGAAAATACATGGCATAAACTAGAAAAGGTACATATTAAAAAGAAAATCCCCGTCTACATGTATAGACCCTCTTATAGACCTACTTCATTTATTACCATAGTGTTGCCCATCATTTTCGCATATTTTGAAAGGGAACACTTGTCTCTTTGTCTTATCTGATAAAACCTGGTAATTAAGTAAAGGGGAAAACAAATGAAACGAGGTCTTCCCACGAAGCCAAGGGTCCACGAGGACGATTTTTCTCATATCGTTCTTTCTTTTATCAGAATGTTTGTCTACATCAATGTAATATTTTGAAGAAATACGATAGGAGAAAATCGGCCCCATGAAAAAAATATTCGGCCTCGTGGACCCTCCCCAATTAGACAAAAGTAAGAATGTGACACTTTGGGAGAAAAACAACCCACGAGCAGCAAGTACCTGATATTGCTTCTGGTGGTATCTCACTTCTCGGAGACGGATTCGAGACTACTTTGAGACGGTTTTGATATTGTCTCTGCAACGGAAAAGAAAAGTACATGTATCGGAGACGTATTCGTGACGAAAGGAAGACGTCTCCAATATATTTTTTTCCCGTCTGAAATCCGTCTCCGCGAAGTGAGATACCACCATTAGAATCTGCATTCCCATTCGGTTCAGTAGTGGGCTCAATAATATTATGTATCACATACCAATAATATGTAAATGTATTCGTATCCATTGAACTATGGAACGATAAACGAACAATGAGTTCGGTTTAATAACTTGCCCCGAACCACCCTGAGCATGGTGTCTATGGCTGCCTTTCATTCTGCACAGGTTTCCTCATTCGACCTATAGCCTATTAGCTCCAGTAACCGTGCCAACAACAATCGTCTGACAACTGGCTAATCGTATCGGTGCATATCCCATTAATGCTATGTAATTAGAATACGTGCTCTATACTTTGTATTGACTGTATGTGTCTATTGTCTGCGCACCTAAAATTTGACCTCAATTTCAAAACAATGTAAAATTTTATTTTAAGATTCTTCATCAATGTTTTTCTATTATTTATATTCTAATTATCAATTAAAACAAAAAAAATAAGAAATTCTCTAGGACCATTCTTGGTCACGTGTGTGACCGAAATTATGCAAAATCTTGACTTTAATTGGCTATAACTCTAACAACTTTAAATAATATAACTGATTTAATGTTTAAATCATGCTAATATATTTTGTTGGCTATCATTTGTAAATATTTTTAGATATTTACAATATGCATGTTCAAGGTCAGAGGTCAAAAGAAGTGGGTCACGTGTGTGACTTCACAGAACGGAATGATTTTGAAAGTTCAATTTCATTTTGAAATTCCTGTGAGTTTTAAAATGATGAAATGTTCTTATTGCTGTGAGATATGCATATGGACGTGTTAACCAAAAAATACCACTGGATAGGAGTCATCTCTGAAATTTTTTTTAATTCTATTATTTTATATCGTGATGTCGGTCACGTGGGTGGACATTTTAGTGGGTCACGTGTGTGACCTATGGCAAATTGTACAGAAAAATGAATATATTATGTATTATGCAATAAATGTACATTTCGAGCATTTACTATATCCGCTGTGGTAAAATTTTTTATGAACTCAACCCTAATCAGTCAATGGGGTGTTTTGGTAGCTGTCAAGACTGGGGGAGGGGCGGGTAGGGACGGGGGCCATGATGCCCCCTATAAGATCTCGGCTGTTGATCGCGCGAGCGCACCGAAAATTTGCACGATGGTAGTGTGTGATGCAAACTACGAGAAAGCACTGTTAATTTTCCCATAATAATAATAATTTATTTTATATGAATTAATTATGCTAATTTATGCATTGCATGAAGTCATAATTTTTGTTCTAATTGACAAACTACAGCTTCTGAAATGATGATTATGTGTTTGCATAATCTTTATAGGATTCCTAACAATTGTACTTAATTATTGCAGAACCATTTTGGAGCAATAATGCTAGAATAAATTAATTTCAGCCAATGAAAGTGAAAATAATCAGAGCTTTATGACCGCCCCCACCCAGTGGTCACGTGTGTGACCAATTTGTTTGCTAATTAATAATCAAATTAAAACCTGTCCTGGATTCATATTTAGTGAGAAGCAAGGTACATTAAATCTAGCTTTGATGAAATAATTATAATAATACCAGAGCCATGGTTAAGACGGGGCTTAACACTTTTTGTGTTTTATGGTTACTTGTGTGTGACATTTTGAGGGCAGTTAATTTCCAGGGTTGATTATCTTAATATAATCAATTTAACAACATTATTTTGGGGGGTTAGATTAAAAGGAATAGAGGTAAATAATAATATAATGACAGTAATCCAAGTAAGGATGTCAGCATATCCATTCCAGTCAGGGTTAAAAAATGATATTTTATTTACCGTTTTTCCATTTAATTATCATTTATGTTAATTTATGCAAATGAGCATGAACAATTGCAAAAATCACGAAAAAACATCAGTTCATGAAACTTCAGACATTGCTCTATTTGAATAGGCAGCTTAAAATCAAAAAGCAACAATTTATTTGTCCCCAATAGGTTCACTTTTCAAAGAATGGCCGAATAGCCTGGTCCTTTTTTTTAAGGCATGACCATAGTTGGTCACACACGTGACCCGTGGGTCACGTGTGTGACCAATTTCAAAGTTAATTAATAACTAAATTAAAAGCTGTCATGGCTTCATATTTGGTGAGATGCAAGGCACATTATATCTAGCTTTGGAGAAAAAATTGTAATAATAAATAGAACCATGGTTTTCGGGGGGCGTTAACTTTTCGTGTTTTTGGGTCACGTGTGTGACATTTGATGGCAATTAATTTCTTTTGTTAATTATCTTAAAACAATCAATTCAACACCATTATTTTTCATTTAAATTTAAAGGAATGAAATTAAAAAAGGGTATAATGACTATAATCAAAGTATGGAGACCAGCATATACAATCAAGTCAGGGTCAAAGAAATGATATTTTACGTACCATTTTTCTATTCAAATTTTTTGCATGTTAATTTATGCAAATGAGCATGAAAAATTTGTAAAATTAAGATAAAAAATGCATTTCATGAAACTTCAGACAATGCTCTATATGAATGTGCAGCTTAAAAACAAAAAGGACAAACTTTATTTTTTCCAAAAAAGGTTCACTTTTCAAAGAATCGTCCTCTATAAGAACAATGTTTTTTACGATTTTAAGACGGGCTTGTCATTGTGTTGAGCAAAACCGGAAAGTGTCCATGTCTGCGCACTAATTCATTTTGCACGCAGTCAAAGTCGTTCTACCCATTCACACATGACATCACCATGACAAAAGGGTGTCAATAAAAAAAAGAAGAAAAAAAAAAGAGGAATAATTGAATGTTTCAATGGTATAGAAATCATGAATAAGTAACATGCGCCCTAAATGTTATCAAGGGGCCAAAGTTATGTTGTAGACCTTCACTGTGATAAACAACAACCCAGATAGCAAGGTTAGGTTGGGCCAACGACGGCAATGGTCGTGGCTATGCGTTGGGCCAACGCTGGAACAACGTTGCCACGTTGCGGCGACTATATGCCAATGTTGGACCAACGATCGCATTTTGAGTGCGCGCGACGACGCTCTTTTGTATAAAACTTAACGTTAATCCAACGTCGCCATATGGTCGCCGCAAAGGGCATTGTGCCAACGTTGGCCCAACGTAAAAGCCACGACCATTGCCGACGTTGGCCAAACGTAACCTTGCTATCTGGGAATGCATTGTGCGAATTTTAACTTTGGACTTTTGGCAATATTCGGATTGCTGTGCAATGAAGCATGACACAATCATTACGAATAAAATATCAACAACAAAGGGAATAAATGAGCTTTCCAAATGTATAAATATCAGGAACAATTCAAACGTACCCCAAAAGTAATCAAAGCCTAAAGTCGAGTAGCGAAACTTTTTTGAAGGGTTTACAGGTAATACTTACATACTGAGTGAATAAGAATATCCCATCCGTTTGAAATTGCCTTGAAAAAAGTATGAAGATTTAATCATGGGTTTTATGATATGTCTTGGTAGAGTAGTTCTCTTAGCATAATTATGTTCGCAACTTTTTCATTTGGATCTTTTTTACGCATGACTGAATAACAGATAATCTGCAGAAGACGGTAAAACCTCACTTGTCATGCTTGTGAAGAATAAACCAAGAAAGAATTGATTATATGATGCTTATAAGTGCACACGCAAAGACACACACCCACACGTACCATCATGCACACATACACAAACGACATACACATCCACACCCTCACCACACACATACCCGCAGACACAACAAACATACAAACACCTCACTCACACTCCCAAAGAGTTGTTAGAGAATTGATACGTCCAAAACACTCAGTGATGGACTTGTTAAACAAAACATCAAAGTGGAAATGTTATTGTAATTATTTATTGTGTGTGTTGGTGTGTATGTGATGATGATGATGATGTGTGTGTGTGTGTGTGTGTGTGTATGTGTGTGTGTGTGTGTGTATGTGTGTTTGATGGAGATGGGTTGGTGTGTGTTGTGTATGTGTATGTGTGAAAACATATTTAATAAACATTTGTTTTTGTTGTTCAAAACCGAAAAATCGAGGTTTGATACTCTTAAACAACAGCTGTTTCGAGATAATATAGATAGACGTGAAAAAAAAAGAATAAACAGGGGTTGTTAAACAGCCGAGACAAAAATCAAGTGATAGTCATGAGCCAATGAGCAAAGCCTTTGCATATCCATTTCGGCGAGTTATGCGATATTATTTCATATCAATTCTAGTTGTAAACTTAAGAGATAGAGGGCGCTACCATTCTACTCAAAGCGAACGCGCCCATTGACTTTTTTTGTTTTCGGACATAGTCAGGCAGCCAGCTCGATTCTGGTTAGCTGAACGAGGTACCAGTAGTAAAGTATTGGAATATATGGGGAGGAATCCCACATTTACTAAACCCAACGTCTGGCAGTGCATCTCTGCTGCATAAGGTCCCTACAGCCGGGGCGTCTAAAATGAGTGCCCGTTTTACAAAAAAATTCTATTTTGAATAAAAATAGCAAAAGTCATTTTCTAAACACACTAAATTTGATGTCAAAATAAAGAGTATTAAATTGTCTTAACGCTTGTGCTATTTTGAAATTATACTGAAATCGAAAACAGTGAGAGTTTTAATGAAGAAATGTTTTTTTCTCACTTTTTTACGAAAATATTTTTTCCCCCTTTTTTCAATAATTTAATAAATAGTTGTATAAAATATTGATGTTTGTAACTTTTCTAAAAAGTACCTACGTGCATGTGAATGATGCTGTAAAAAGAAGGGAGTTATATCTTATTCCGATAAAGAATTATAATTAGATAAAGTCAGGAATGCAATATAGACAAAATTCAACAATTTGCCCCGTGACTGAGAATAACACAATACCCGCACGTGTATTATGAAAAGCTGATTGTATGTGATGGCTGTGAGTAGGCAAACAAAAGTGCCAAAAATGCGGAACATTACGTACAAGTTTTCGATACTTTTTTTGTCTGCTAAAAGCTATCGCATGTTATTTGCCTTTCCTAATACACGTACGGGTATGGGATTCTTCTTCGATACGGGGCAAATTGTTGATTTTTGTCTATATTGCGTTCCTGACTTTAGCTCATCATAATTATTCTTTATCGGAAAGATATAACTCCCTTCTTTTTACAGCATCATTCACATGCACGTAGGAAGTTTTTAGAAAAGTTACAAACATTAATGTTTCATTCAACTATTTATTAAAAAATTATTGAAAAAAGGAACAAAAAATATTTTCGTAAAAAAATGAGAAAAAAACATTTCTTCATCAAAACTCTCACTGTTTTCGATTTCAGTCTGATTTCAAAATGACCCAAGCGTTAAGACAATTTAATACTCTTTATTTTGACATCAAAGTTAGTGTGTTTAGAAAATGAATTCTGCTATTTGTATTCAAAATATAATTTTTTGTAAAATGGGCACTTATTTTGGACGCCCCTGGCTGTAGGGACCTTATGCAGCAGAGATGCACTGCCAGACGTTGGGTTTAGTAAATGTGGGATTCCTCTCCATATATTCCAATACTTTACTACTGGTACCTCGTTCAGCTAACCAGAATCGACCTGGCTGCCTGACTAACAGTTTTTCACTTTATTTTCTTTATTGTGGCGAGCAACTACCTTTTCAAAGAAATGTTCAACTTTAATACGCATAGAGTCTGAACTTTTCAAAAATAGGAATAACTTATTGCAAAGGAAAAAAAGTCCTGTCACTTGTGTCAATTCGAAACCCTAGTCAGATCAAAGTCCTGTGCAATATGGTATATTATGCTCTTAAAATAGCTCATGCGCTGCATAGTTTTGATCCTCGATGCCGCATTATACTATTATAGCTTATTGTTCACAGGGCAATTAAAAGCTTGAATTCTCAGCTTTCCGGAGATGGTACATTCATTTTAATTGATTAAAAAAAAGTCCTGTCACTTTTTAACATAACCATAAGAGGTTCTTTCCTCGACTAGTCAATATTAGAAACATGTGAACGGCGTCTTCACAAGACTTGTGACAAGTTCACAATCTATGTCATTGTTTTTAGCATCAATTTTTATGAATTGCATATTCTGATTTCAACTTCAGCACAATAATGTTATAAGCTTGCCCAAATGTGTATTTCCTCCATCCGGTCTGGAGAATCTATTAACAAACAACATGATAAAAGTTCATCAATTTCTTTCATCTCCACGAGTAGATTGCTCAACCGAACGGACAATACCATTTCACTGCAGGGAGGTCTTCTTACGCGAGTTTTTGTGAGCTAATTTATTTTTGCAGCCAGCTGTATAAATTTCTGCGCTTCTCAGCCGTAAATAATTACGATTTAATGCCGCACATTGATATACGTTAACTTTACATTTTACATAGAGTAGAATTAATATGTTTCTCGCGAAATATGACTACGGATGAATTATAGTCACGCGTTAAGAAGTTCAAAATGACAGAACTGATTGAAATATTCAGAGGTAAGCATTTGGACTAAATGTATTGTATTTATATTATCGAGTATTCAAGACATTTTGTGCTACCGTAACATCTGGACGTACTAGATCTAGATCACATGAAGTTAGCATTGCTGGATCTGACTCTTGCACTGAGCGGCTTGTTTGCAAAGCTAAGCCCGTCGGGCCTGGCAAAGGCGATGCAAAGATTGCCACTAGCAAGATATAAGCATGCACTGCTGCAAAAGAAATGTCTTGAAGTATACTCGATAAAATTATAACCTATTTAGTCTAAACGCTTATCTCTGACGTATCAGTCAGCTGTAATGACCGAGCCAACAATGATGCAGGCCTGTCTTTAAACAATAAAGTGGGAGAAATATTTAAACGGTAATCTTTAGAATTTAAACAACTTGACTTAAACACAAACGTTGTTTAAAATAAAAAATAGAAAAGGGATGTTGTTTAAAGCTTAAACATTATTGTATAGTATTTCAACAACTTGTTTTTAATAAACAACTACCGTTGGAGACAAATATATAAATCAATTGTCTATTTTAACATCCCAACGGCGTTAAAAGTCCTTTACGTTTGATGTTCATGTATATGGGATAGTATGAACCTTGATCGCTACGGGCACTCCGGTGGTCTAGCGGTTATGACGGTGGTCTAGCAATCCACAGGTCGTGGGTTCGAATCCCGCCCGGGCAGCCTATGATTTTTTTCATAGCTGTCTCTGGTTCCAATATTTATCACACAGCAGTTGCGTGTGTTTCTACCAATTTGCATGGTTTCTACCGTTGGAGACAAATGAATAAATTAATTGTCTAACAACTATGTTGTTTCATAATAATACCATTAAACATGTTAAACTTTAAACAACCAAAGTGTTCAAAATCTTAACAACGATAGGTAGTTTCATTTTAAACAACGCTATGCGATTCACCGGTTAAGACGCAGTTATTTAAGATTTTAAACATCTTGTTTATTTTTTTTCTAACAGAGTAGCCTATTAATTTTTTTTCTTTCTCAATGTATTATTAGGTATAACAGCTGCTGCTCTATACATTGTAATGACACATAAATCTACTTCATTTAATTAATATTGCTAAATTCAGTTTAATACGCAATGAATTTCACTCACCCTAACTTAGGTAGGTACTCCCAGATAACAAGCAAAAATGCTCTGACAGTCACAAATCATACATTAAAAAATAGTTCAATGTTTCATTTAGCATGTACCTGACTTAAAACTCACTTTAATGTAAGAGGACTGTCTCAGAGTAAGGTCTCCGTGTTCAGTCTCCAGTAGGGTGGCGAAATTATAGTTCAACTTATAGGACTCAGGAAACAAAATGGCGGCTGACACATTGAAGTAAAGTTCGGTTTGGTATTTATTAAATGTAGAACGAAGAAATAAAATGACGAAGTCCACGAACAGTCAGAAGCAAAACGGCAAAGGTGCATTAATTAAATATGAACAGTTTTAGAGGCTGGGCTTATAAGACGCGAAAAAAACATGCTTCGATCCGCAACAAAAATGGCTAACTCAAAATGGCCAACGTAAGCTCGAACATCAAAAGGCTATCGAAAGCTCAAACATAAAATGGCTACCGAGCCACACATGAGCTTCGCCTATATTTAGGTAATGCTTAAGTGAATCGAGTCCATCAAGCCCCGCCTCCTGTATAACAAACTAACCAATGAAAGCACCGCGCACCCTTTCGCCTCTAATTAAGTTCAATGTTTAACAACCCCAAAAACCCAGAAGTTGCATTTAAACGTGAATACCACATTATCAGTCACAGTTTTAAAAAAATAATATGTATTCATCAATTGCCAACTATCCCAACTAATTCGCATAAAATCCTACAAATTTTATACTCTCAATACTATTAGAAATCTGAATATCCATTAATAAAATTTTACATTTCATATCCCGAAATTCAATAAGGTTATCCTAGTTATAGCAATTCTAACGGACCCCATAAACTACCGGCATCAGAAATACAATGTGTCTGCCTGTGGTGATTTGAGAGCAAAATACTTTCAATACCACAGCCTCCCATATTCAGACCCACAATATAATCTTAGCCGGCTAGAAAAATGGGGATCCGTCGAATTACCACAATGTTATGGAAAAAACCCTGACCAATAATCACCTAATTGTTCCCGATTATTATTTAATCATTATATGGGCTATTCCACGGTTACTCACGTTACATTTGGAGACACCTTGACTCATACTTGGAGCTGTAACTCCATTATTATTGATAGGAGAGTTAAACATCTTTTTATCACAACAAAGTACACAGTCTGACTATCCTTTGTATAAAAACAAAACTTGAGAAATTTTATTATGCTCCTGGCAAATCTTTAAAATGTGTCGGTTACTCACGTAACATGATTTGGACATGCATAAAATGAAAAGTCGACATCAGTGAAAAGTGTCCTCATACAAGGCTTTTATGGAAGTTGATTATATCCATTTCAAAGAAGTATATTAGGAGACAAAATTTGTATATAATTAAAAAAATAAAGAACACATGGTTTTTACTAGGGGTGCAGATGAAGTGGTTACTCACGTTACGGTTACTCACGTTACATTTTGTCCATGTATGGTCAACAACATAAAAGTCACTAAAATTCAATAATGTGTGTAGGATGGCCTTTCTTCTTACTCCCTGCTTTTTGATGGCACAGTGGTATACATGTAATCAACTTTAACCCGTACACTGCTAAGGGGCAGAAAAGTGGCCCATTTCCATGTTTTTCTTTTAATTGAGGACTAATTAGGGCACCTAAACTATGATGAAATGATGAAACATATTTAATTTGAAGATATAAACAATATAAATTTGAAATTGGATGATTATGTGAGATTTTATAACAAAAATACGGCTAAAAATGGCAAATTGTGCAAAATACCGCTAAATTATGCACATTTCGGACTACGCGGACATTTTGAAATTCATGGCTTATGACGCAAATATTTTAAAAACTAAATGAGATAAAACAAAAGTTTCATTTTTAGGTTCCTATTATATCATTCTACAAGATTAGATCATAAATTGAGATTAACTAAATATGTTTGAATATTGAAAATATTAATAATTCATATAATTTTTTGAAAATATGACTTTTTCGATGATAAATTTTCATCTTAAAACGTCAAAATGTCCTCAAAATTTCGAAAAAAAAACTCGTCAAAACTATTTTGAAAAATCAAAATTCAATACATATGAAATAATATGATTATTAATTCAATATATGAATATGAAATCATATTTTTTGCTGAATATTTCAAAATTATGGGCTCTAGAATTCCCCAAAAAACTAAAAAAAACCCTCAGCAGTTCACGGGTTAAGGGCATTCAATGTATTGTTCGAACACTCTTTAAAGTTTGGTTTATCTAAACTTTGAGTCTTACTAATGCACTCTCGCATTGTGAATACTTCTATTCAATTTGTTGTGTGATTGTATGACCACTGATATTTTGATGAAAAAAGAGTCACATCAAAGAGGTACCTCATTTTGCTTTTAATTAAACAAAAATAACTTCACAACTCACCATGAGACTTAAAACTTGACATCCCACAGAAAATGTTACCTAACTTTATAATTTTTACTGGTTACTCACGTTACATGATGGTTACTCACGTTACACGGTTACTCACGTTACAGTTTTTCTTTATCATTTTATTAAAATGGGTATTTTTTTTATGATTTTTGATAGTCATCACCGTGTCAAATATTGTTTGAAGGAAGAGAATTTAAAGTCCCACCAATTAACTGTGAAGAATTTTTCTCTCAGAAACAAAGTCAGTTTTTTTGGTTACTCACGTTACATCACCTGAGCGGTTTACAATATTTCTTTTTGAATGAGTACTACAAATTTTCTTGAAAAGCTGTTGTGTATTTTAAGTAATTTGACTCTTCTAAACTTCAGAAATATATAAAGTGGTATGATGTTGCAATAACAAAATGGTAATAAAAAGGCATATTTCATTTTTTACTATTTTTCTTGTATTTTGGTACAGAATGGAAGACACAACTTTCGACCATTTTTTTCCAAAGTATATGAAAATAAACTTTTAATTTTTTGTTCCTGAAACTATCATGTATGAAGGACTAAAAGTATTTAAAAATTCAAAAAAATATTGAATTTGAATTTTTAAGCTCATGTCCACCAACCTATGGAATTGCCCATATTCAAACTTTCATAAGTATCCCCTAACCAAATCTACATACCTAAAAGCCAAATATTAGAGATTTATTATAGATTTATATTTTATCCTATTTTTTCTTTAATGATTTATAAGGTCTAATTTAAATTTAGCTAATTACCTTAATTAAATGAATGTTATTCCTAGCACAGGGGCCGCGGAGCTGCAGCCCCCCCCCCCCCCCCCCACTTTTTTCAGCCAACGTGTACAAAAATGCAAAAATGACCATACATTTGTGATTTTCAGCCTGTTCAGCCCCCCCCCCCACTTTGGTTCAGCCCCTCCACTTTGAAAATCGCTCCGCGGCCCCTGTAGCATTTACTAAATCCTAACGACTAGACAGGGGTCATTCATCCTCCCCTACTTGTGATAGGCATTATGTCAGATCATGCCTCAATAAAGCGTATCGTGGTATTTTATAAACTGGTGATTTGTATTTATGATCTTAGTAGTTATTCTGACCTAATTAGAGAGTTTATCAAAAGTCCTAAGTACATGAATAAAAAAAGGGGTAAAATAAGAACACTGCCAAAATCGCAATTCAGGCTTACTCTACAAGTATACCAATATCCTGTCCATACCAACTAGACATTCCAATGTCATCATGCACATCACTTTTATCAGAAGGACATATTAAGTTTAATATCAAATATTAAGGGGTTAAATTCAAAGTCAATGTTCAATGTTCAGAGCATCTATTAAAGGTAAAGCGTCCATGAGTATAATGCTCTATCATTTATTGGGGGTGATTAAATCAAATGTTCGTATATTATATACTCATCGATTATCGACGAACTGCTGTAACTCAACCTCACTTGATCCATCCGGTCGAGATCCTCAAGTCACAGCCCTCTGGCGGGTCGAGCTCTGTCCTACGTAGACCAGGTCACCGCATCAATCTCCGAAGCTTCCCAACTCCAAGGCTGAAGGGTGTCAGCCAGCTGACAGCAGACGATGGAGACATCGCGAGGGATCAACACTGGAAACAGCATACTTCAAGGGAAATGTACTTCTGTCTTCCTCACAGGAATCGACCGCTTTCCCGGTGAGATGCAGATATATTGTCGCACACGCCAATTGGAATTTACTCATTTAAGGTAGCCACTTTCAGTAGAGTCCATAGCCCCATAGCGATCAAAGAGATCCCAAATCTCTTTATCTAGATGCCCGATTTTCTCCTGCTTCCACGATCCCCAGTTCCTGCGAAAACGTACCGACAAATCAGCAGAGCCTTGCCGACAAACGACGAGGATTCCAATAACAAGAATTACAAAACATAACAAGCAACTTCATGTCTGCTGCAAAGCGTTCAAGACAGTGTAACGGGACCGTCAAAAAAGTTGAAACTGCACCGAGTGTACGATCAATATACAAGTTGTAATGTCAATATAATTCAACTTACGTTGTGTGCCAAGAGTCCAATATAATCGATGACGACGATGACGACGACGATAACGATGACGATGTACGAAACTCAAAAGTTCAAACGAGTGGTGGTTCAGGCTTAATTCACCCCATCCGAGTGCTACCAAATGTAAGAGCACAGTCTCAGAGTAAGGTCTCAGAGTTCAGTCTCCAGGTACGGTGACTAAATTATAGTTCAACTTATATAGGACTCAGGAAAACAAAATGGCGACAAACGCTTTGAAGTAAAGTTCGGTTTGGTATTTATTAAATGTGGAACGAAGAAATAAAATGACGAAGTCCTCGAACAGCCAGAAGCAAAACGGCAAAGGTGCATTAATTAAATATTAACCTTTTTAGAGGCTGGGCTTATAAGACGCGAAAAACCATGCTTCGATCCGCAAAGAAAATGGCTAACTCAACATGGCCAACGTAAGCTCGAACATCAAAAGGCTACCGAGCCACACATGAGCTTGGCCTATATATCAATTTAGGTAATGCTTAAGTGAATCGAGTCCATCAAGCCCCGCCTCCTGTATAACAAACTAACCAATGAAAGCACCGCGCACCCTTTCGCCTCTCTAGTACATTGCACAATAAACAATAGAGCACGTGCTTTTAGGTTCCAAAATTAGGCGTGTCTAACATGACCAGAAATATGTCAGGGGATGCTAATTAAATATTTACCATAACCTTGCACCCGGAAAAGCTATGAATAGGACAGGATGCTATTACTATTGTTAACAGAAATACATTTAACCGACATAGCACCTGTACGAATGTCATGAATGCCGACTACCGCTCAAGCAGGGACCGTCTCCAAATAGCTTAATACAATCCCCGACCCAATACAATTACAGTGCATACATAATAAGATCCCTTAATTTAATGTGAACGAACTTAAATAGATAAACCTATAAAAACCTTCTAAACTCTGTCATTTCACTGGCAATTAGTGGCCTAGCGCCCTCTTTAATATTGACTTACATTATAATTATTTAATTGGGAAAATGGTCAATAGACCGTACCACTACATTAAAATCTAGGAAAGCGCAAAAAAAACAGCTAAAACAGCCCACTTGCCGTGTTGAAAATTTCAATGAGAAAGCTGTCTCTGCATGAGCTATCGATAGTCGAACGATCATCATGTGCGCACGCACATTGTTTTTTAATGGGGGTAAGGGGTATAACAAACTTTATTTCATTCGATATAGCCAAGTTTATTGCAGTCTATACTTTGCTTTAATATGTTATAAATTATAATATGTGATAGAGATACTAGTACTGCAAAACAAAATATAGAGGGGGGGGGGAGATGTTATAACAATAATAATTCATTCAATATAATTTGAGATTACTGTATTTTGTACTCTGTAATTGGTTCCAATATGTTGTATATCACAATTTGTATGAATTGA
This sequence comes from Paracentrotus lividus, assembly GCA_940671915.1. Taxonomy (NCBI): domain Eukaryota; kingdom Metazoa; phylum Echinodermata; class Echinoidea; order Camarodonta; family Echinidae; genus Paracentrotus; species Paracentrotus lividus. The sequence goes on from CALNVZ010003429.1 coordinate 813,641, forward strand.
TATTATTTAGTGAGTTTTGAATTATGTTATATAATTAAATGATGTATGATTCGATGTTATGTATTGAATGATATTATTCAATGCAGATGTACATGTATAATTTGATTTGATGGGTTTTGCATTTATAGTCACGGTACAAACCCCAGTTAAGGTGTTATGATATTAATCAATAAAGGTATTGATATCACATTAAAACATACAATCATCGATACAGGAGGCGGGTACAGTTTTACTATTGGGTCGTTGCAAAACCAGGAAGTAATATTGGGAAATGTTTATTTCCCTGTTAGTAGTAAAGAAAAGGAACAACTTGAATTTTTGGATTCTATTATTAAGATTTTAGAAAAGAAGGAATTCCAAAACAAACCCTTTATTATAGGAGGAGATTTAAATATGGTCAGGGATATTCAGCTAGATTATGAGGGAAGAAATATTAATAAAAAGCAATCTAAACTTAGTTCAATGTTTGAGAATTTTCTTATTGATTACAGAGCTTTAGACATATGGCGTTTTAAAAATGTTTCAAAGAAACAATATACATACCATCAAGGAAATCCATACATGCAAAGTAGATTGGACTACTGGGTGGTTTCAGATTGAGGAAAAGGTGTTAGACTGTAAAATAATACCTTCTTTAACACCTGATTACTCAGCGATAGAACTAAATATTAATTTTACTTATATGGCCAAACCTATGATGAAGACTGGTTATTGGAAATTTAATAACAGTTTATGTAAGGACGAAGAATATGTAAAAAGTATAAAGGAGGAAATAGTTCGTTTGAAACAGATATTATCCGAAGAGATTACAGATAGCAGAATATTATGGGATTATGTAAAAATGGAAATTAGAAGTTTTACTAGAAAGTACTCAAAGAAAAAGGCAAAAGAGAGAAAGAACAAGATTGCAAAGATAGAACAAGAAATTGTAAAACTAGAAGAAGAATTACGACAAACTCCAAGTGGTAATAGGAATAAGGACTTGATTGACGTTTTAACAAGGAAAAGAAGCGAATTGAAAACAAATTATGCTTATGTTATAAAGGTATAAAAATTAGATCTCGAGCGCCATGGTTTGAAAGTGGGGAAAGGGGAACTGCATATTTTAAACAATTAATAGACTTCAATGGGAAAAAATGTGTTATTAAAAAACTTAAAGTGAATGAAAATATAACAAGTGATGAAATTGACGTTTTGAATGAAATTAGAAGGTTTTATTCATCATTATATGCCAAGTCAGAGGCAGAATGGTGCGATGACTTTATGTTTTTTCCCAATAGTTTACCGAAACTAACCAAAAATCAAAGAAATCATTGCGAAGGAAAAATTAACCAAGGCAATTGTATTGAAATTTTAAATGAAATGCAACTTAATAAATCCCCGGGAAATGACGCACAGTGGGCCAGGCGAGATCGAAACTGCGCCAAAACTCGTTTTGGGTCATCAAACCAATTTTTCTTTTTTGGTGTTGTGAGCAAAGACAACAACCTCTAGAACACCCCAGTATAATATATCGCTTGAAAATTAATTTTTACCTGTTGATTTTTCTTGAAAATGACGGGGAAATGACACCTTAAGGGTAAACTATTTGTAATTGACACTTTTTTGTGATTTTGAAATTTTTACCAAACGGGTGATTCAAAATATTTCAAATTTAGCAAACTTGTTTCAGAATAACCATTTTAATAGCTCATAAAATTTAAAGACAATATTTCAATCCAATCGGAAGTAATTTTGGAAGAAACCACTAGAAAATAGGGGGAAATTGCTTCTTTTTTTTTCATATGCATAATTTTTCAAAATTACCGCCGATTTCCGCGCTAAAAATACCAAGCAGGTATTCGTTATAGTTTCCACTTTACATTGATACCAAATTTAGCTGCAACCTCCTGCAACCTTCGGAGATACAATCAATTATCTATCCGCATGTTCGCGTCATTTAGCTTCATTTTCGTCTAAAAGCGCACGCAGCGGCCAGTACAGCGCTTCGCGACCACAGGTGATCTGAGCGGCGGCAACGAAGAATTGTGTGCCTACGTTACCATGCCTACCATTTCCTACGCTTCATCAATAT
>CALNVZ010003429.1:816714-829678 GCA_940671915.1 Paracentrotus lividus
AACCTCACGACCGGCAGTTCATCACAGCTATGTGTAGGCTGTAGATGCCAGTTAGCCCATCCTCTCTTGTTCCATCTTAGCACACTGAGAACTGTAACAACTGACCCGTGCAACTTCCATACCCGGTCTCCCCTACCTGACAAATGTGCAATTCGGCCAATTTCATTGATGATTATTGTTAATTCTACCTTGAGTTATGTCATGAAACTTGGCACACAGCTTCAACTGATCTCAAACTAACATGATCTTGATTCAAGTTACGTATTCGAAAAGTCACTGAACCATGACGAAGCCCGAAATTTTCTTCTCATTTGCATGATTTTCTTGTATCTTATGCCCACTGAGGCGTGAAACATCAGGTACTCATCAAGTACTCCCTGAAAGAATTGTTTTTTTCAATAAAAGTAAGAATTTGAATTTTAGTCCATACGTGAGAAAAGGGCTTTTCCAGTCTCACGTGCTCAAAGAAGCATGAATTTGTAAATACATGCCATAGGATCATTCACACGTGTCCAAAAAATATAAATAAAACACAAAAATGTTATTGAGATGTTTTCTAGTGCATAAAATTACTACAATGACTCTTCGTAATTACTACAATGACTCTTCGTAATTCTAAAATGGCCTATTTTTTGGTTGATTGATGGGTTCATTCAACCGTGAATGAAAAGATATTGGTTGGATACACTTCCAAAACAGGAATTCCCTTACATTTGATCGATTATACCGTGGCAAAGAAGTAAAAATTGCAGTTCGGGCAATTTTGGCTGCATGCTCACTCAACAGTGAAATTTGACGCAAAGTTTTGCATACATTCTCACGTGTAAAATGTCAAACATCAGAAAATGGGTCCGTTATCAGTGAATCAAAGTTGCCATTTTAGGCTCGTGAACTTTAAAAAAAAATGACGTTTTTGCATTCAACCATTGCTCGCTGAAGCATGACTAGATGATTTTTCCTAAAATTCGCTCCCATCATTGTAATTAAATTCCCTACATGGGAATATAATTAGATTTTTTAAATTCCTCCTGCTTCAAAAATGATTGATATCTGAAATGGGGGGAACTTTCTTTTTGTTTTGTGTTTAGATTTAATTATTTGTGGTAATTCTGGATTTGAATGGAAACGACATCCATATATTGCTAGCGAGGGATTGGCTTCTCCTGACTGATTCTTCATGTATCTAACACCATTTATTGAGATACTGACTGCTTCACCCAAAACCACAAACGTCACACAATATCATCTCTGTAATAATAAGTAAATTGTACTAGCAGAGGTGATGCATATTCTATACACTATTGTGATTCTTGGTGTAATGATAGACACCTTATTATTAGGCCTCCCAGATCACAGGCTAGAAGTATTTTCTCCATCTCAGACGAACTACCACCAGTCTTCTGCTTCCACATATCCAAGCACTCTCTTGTTGCTCTCCAATAATCATTTCCTGTACTTGCGAGGATGTTCTTTGCCTTGGTGTAACTGTTACTCTCCCCAGAGAAGAGTTCGTTACATAAGTCAAAGTACTTGCCGTTTGGAATATGTTTTGACAATGCGTTGAGCAAAGCATCTGTCAATGGGTCTGTACAGCTAAATCAATAAAATAATGGTAAAAAAAATCAGGACATAGTAATGAAGTGAATAGGTAAATTAATTTTCCTATTACCCAAGAGTGTAAATAATTAGTATGATAGTTTTTATACTTTCCAAAATATCCCTCTGGGTAAATAGCAGCAATAATTATTGATGAATGGATTATTGGAGCAACATTTTTTAAAAAGATAGATAAGCTGAAATGTCAAATCATTGAAAAATAAAGAAAATATAAATGGTTAACATAATAATCAATAATTAGTTGTAATAATAACAAGCAGGATTTTAGTGCCTCTCGTGAATGTTCATGATTTACAGTATTTTTCACTTGCAATGATATGACAATGTTTTACCTGTTTTGTGGTAGAGATGGAGTCGAAGGAGGATGAGGAGTCGATGCTGTATTTGTTTCTCCTGTTGACACTGATCCTAATTCATGTTGTAACGATGGTGGCGCTGGTAGAGGAGATACTGGTGAAAGCGATGAAGTCGATGTTATGTCTGTTTCTACTGGTGACCCTGATATAAGCACAATATTGTAATAAGAAATACAAAGAACATTTGTTGTTGCATTTTCACAAATTTATATTACTCAGTTTTCGTTTGCATATTTCCAAGTTCACACATTATCATCATAATTATGAAATCATATAAACACATTTTTATAATTTTTTTCTGTCTTAGCATATCTTCGATTTGACATATTATCAATTGACATATCAAATTAAATAAACACATTTTCTTAATTATTCATTGGCTGCGATTGCATTGTTAAACAACAAGTATGGGAACCCGAGAGTCACGGGTCACTTGACCAGCTGGGAAGGCTGTGATCTACCCAGGATCGAGGCCCAGTTTCCGGCCTGGGCCATCAGTTCCTAAGATCTGGTAATCGGAGCCTGGTGTCCCAACCGTCGGATCATGGCGCTCTTGGTTATTCCTCTCCTGGAGGCAAAGCGGAAATGTTTATACAGTTCATGAACGAAACAATACAACAATTGAAAGCTGGAAATGCTTCTATACAGTTCCATGAACGAACAAATACAACAATTAAGAAAACATCCCCAGTAACTTTTGGAGAACATTCAAGAATTCTATGTACCAAAGAGCATAAGCCTTTGATGAATAAACTAGCCCAAACATACTCAATCCGTGCAGTGCTACAATTAATCAAACCAAATCAACCATCCATGGCTAAAAAAATGAAGCTCTACTCAGACGCAATCATCTATGTCTAATTAAAAGCCCAAAACTACCGACAAACTCATGTCAATAACATGTTACAATTTACCCCTACATCAACAACATAAATACTAACATTTTCAAGTAATCAATAATAACTAACAGACTATCAACAATTGATGCGATTAACAAATACGTAATATAAAAAACATGTCAATAACATGGTCATATAATTTGCAATAAATAATCCACTGTCAATAACATAGAACACGGTCAATAACAACTGCCAAACCAACCAGTTCAGTGTCGACAAGTCGAGCCAACATACTGCTTCATGTAAATTAATTTTTTTGAAAGGTAGCCAACCTACTCATCCATAATTCAATAATTCAAGCCTTAAACCAACAATTCGCTGTCTGATAATTCAAAGACCCAACAGGAAAACCATCCATGTCGCAGTATGACCGGGGCCAAACCAACCATCCATCGTCATAATAATACATCCCAATCAAAACTATCCAATGGCAATAACCAATCCTGACCAGCCCGTATCGATAATCAAGCCTAAACTAATTACCCATGTCAATACAACAAGCTCCCAACAACTATCAATGTCATATTAAAATAAACCCCATACCACACAAACCATACTGTTCAAGGCCCATATGATTTTTTCCCCATTCTAAAAACTCTTCACATATGTTATGGTATCAAATGTTTCGTTAAATCTTAAGACTTAACATTAAAACGGAGGCAATTTCTTTTGCAGCGTCTTCCAATTATTATTTTATGGGTTTCATGCACCGCATTACTGTAATATTTCTTTCGAGTGCCCTCACCCTTTGGACTCCTTGCATAAGTGATTATTTTTTGTATCGATCTTAGCGACAATGTTCTTGTAAAAATAAAGTTGACGAAAATTACCCTTATCGCTCTTCTTTATATCAGATATTGCAAGCTCTCATCTACTCTCACATGATAGCAATAACAGGCTGTTAGTAATTTTTTAATACATTTTCCCTTTACCTTTGCTTCTACCACCCTCGCTACCAACAGCACACCACAACACACACCACACACACACACACGGCATCGAACACATACAACTCGCAAACAGATTTATATATTATCTGACCCCCCTTACAGCAAAAACAGCAGTCATTACTGCCAATCTATTCAAGCTAAATTCTTAGTGGAAGGTCACGGATGGTATAACCTAGTGCAGAAAAATGCGATTGATAAATTATTACATTAAAATTTATTATCTATATCATCCAAAGTAGCTGAATGTAATCAAAATAGAGTACAGTTTTTTTAGTTTCGAATACAGCACAATATTATATACCTCCTATGAGATAAAGGGGTTTTTTGGTCCTCACCTTGGGTTCTTGTATTTGGTTGCTTCTTCGATGTTCAACCTGTACAGATGTTGTCCGATGATGACTTTGTTTTCCTCTCGCATTGCATTAGTGTGTTATGGCTTTCTCCTTTAGTTAATCTTCTGCAACTGACCAAAGTAGAAAGATAATGAGCTATTTGGAGTATATAAGAATGAGTATCGCAAATATCTTTGTTAACTGTTTATAACGTTGTTAAAGCAGAAACACTGACGATGCTTTTTCAGAAGGACCGGTAATTGATGTCTTATTGCATGATTTCTTAAACTCTAAGAACGTCTAAATTTTTAATTTCATTGTCCTTTCTTTCTTTTTTATCTATAAACACATTTTATTATTGCACATTCTGTCCTGGCCTTAATCATAAACAACGGAGAGATCACGGTTATTTAAGTCATGCTTTCGCTATTTCATGATAATAATTTAATGCACTATATAAACCAGAAAGAAAAGAAAGAAATCATCTCTCCTTTTCAGTGCCCGCTATTTCTTAATAGTATTACTTTTTAATGAACCTTTCAGATGGCATTAAAATTGATAGAATGGATCAGAATATTAGTTAATATTCATAGCACTTCTTTTGCATGACAGTGCTTGTAAGAAGAAGGAACCCTTGTTGACACTATGACATTCACTGTTGGAACGATAAAATAAAACGTAATTCTAACCTCAGAAACGTACTAACACCTCCTGCTGCCGGTGTGGATCTGATTGAAGGAGAGAAGAAGTACATAACGTTAATCTACTTTATATGAGAGCAGTTTACATATACTGTACCACTATTTATAAGCATTGTTTTGTTTTGTTTTTATTTCCGTTAAATCACAAGATACAAACATGACCAAAGTTAAGAATACTGAGCTTAATTGCTGCCCAGTCACCACAGACACTTACTGTTGAGGTTAAGTTCTGGTTGGCGTTCTAAAAATTACTTTACTTTTTCTTCGGATCCCCATCGGATGCCTTCCCGTCACAGTACGTAGCAGATGGAAAGAATATTTGCTAATTTGTTTCATCCGAATAAAACAAAGAAATACATCAAGAAAAAATGAATAGAACTAGAAGGAATCTGAAATAAGGATTTAAAAAAAAAACTCACACAAACAATAAAAAAAAACGTTAATAACCTGAACGTAGTGTCGTGTGTGAACATCTGGTTAGCATAACATTTTGATAATAACGAAATACGGCGGGCATTGTGGGATATAATATATACATTATTTATACAGTTGAATAATAAGAGAAAGAGAATGATAAAGGAACCAGAATGGGGTAGTGGCTCATTTAGACCGCTGCAGTAATAAGATTTTAACACAACGAGGTTGAGCTATTAAATACATATATAATAGTGCATGCTCTACCCAACTGCAACATTACTATATTCAACAGATTTATGATAGGCAACGAAATATACCTAAATTATTGCCCGACGGTGGCATCAGTTATTTTCAACCGATAGCCTGACTATGGCTGAGGTGAAACATAAGTGGCGCCGAGAGGAATCAATTTGATGCTTATTTGGAGTTCACCATAAGATCGAACGTTAATGTTGCAGTTCAATAGAAGCATTGTCACTATTCACTTATAGTAAATAGGTACCTACCTACACCATCTTCTGACTTGCTCCTAATCTCAACGCGTTTTATCTTTGCAAATGTATTGCACCCAAACTGTTTTTATTGGTTGCTAATTATGCTTATTGTGACGTATATTTGTCGCTACCGCGTATCTATTTGTTGCACGTCCCACTCATAGCGATACCAATTCTATACTGTTAATACACAACAAGTGCAATCGATCTTCACCATTCATTTTAACAGATAAAAACCGATTTATATAACAAAAATAAAAAAAGTTGGCCAACTTATCCAACGAAAAACCGTTTCCACATTTATAACTATAAAACGTGAATGTACACGTGTGACATTCACTTCTTCAACCCCTCAATCACATACTCTTTAACAACTACATACACTTTATTTACTACTGATCTCAATAACATATCAATTCCCTCAATTCCACTTCTACGTGAGAATTATCCTTCAAAGTCTTGTACGATAGGCGTGAATATTCCTGATCGCTTCCGCTGCTTAATAGCTCTGTTCACTAGTGTGAAAAGAGATTGACACTGACCGCTGTTTCTCTTTCTTTCATGTGCGATCGCAGACCGTCGTGCAATTGCCCTAATGTAGTCCGATGAATAATTGTTTCAGGGAAGATGTAATAGTTTTCTTTTAAAACTTTCTGAAAATAAACTATACGAGTTAAAACAATCAATTGACATTATAATTCGCTTATAACTCGCTATAATTCATATATACCAACCGTTTGTGCGGAAAAAGCATGACTATGCATTTTGATAAAACAACAACCCTTCTACGTAGTCATTTGAACGCTCTATCATATCGAATGTATCTCGTCCGTATCTCTGCATGGATTATCATTATCATTCTATTCTGTACTTATTTCTTTATGAACAGCGATGTTTGCCTCTGAACTGTCAATTACGAAGCAGGCTCTCTGGGCATCGGTTATATACATTAAAATCATGATAACAGCATGACTAGTGAGTAGTTAGGCGACCACAAGTGGCGAATTACGGAAATTGCCTAGTTTAAAACTTGTATACATTGTAGCTCCATTCCAGATCCCTATAGTAATGTTATCTGTAGATTGGCATCGGTGCATTGTCTTGTTGTTGTTGTTGTTTGTAATTGTTATGGGTGTCAACGACGTCTTGTTTGTGTAAAATATAAATATTTTTTGCCTCTATTTCCTCCTAACTAAACACATGAAACATGGGAGAAAAAAAAACATCCCACCCGCCGTATTTTTTTTTACCTCCATTATATTTAAATTTTCAGGATTCATAATTTCTTCATTTGATAATAGAGGGAAATAGATGTCCCATTTATTTGTAGTATTTTTGTTCGTATATTTCCTGTTTTCTCAAAGGCAGTTAATACCATTAAAAAAACATTACCACGTATTCCCGCATTCCCCTCTTTATTTATTCCTCTTTTCTCATTTTGTAAGCTCGCATTATTAACTTGTGAAATCCAATCACCATTAAAACAAAAAATAAAATGTCTCTATGTGTGGTAATTTTTAAAAAGTCCGTCGCTAGGAAGAAAAAAATAGTGATAAATGACGTTTTTCCTTTCTCTTAAGAAATTATACTCCTTATTCCCCCCTTATTTTCTATTCGTTGAAAGCAATACGACAGAGAGACAAAACGCAATATAGGAATAGATAACTAAAAGTGCTATTAGCTCACTTAATTCTCTCTCCATAATATTTTCTTAGTAGTCCAAAAGTTAGGATTAAATAGTTAACATACTAGGTTTATTTCGAGGTTTCCCAACACAATTCTTCCTCCTTTTATCTTCATAACTAGTCCAGCGAACAATTAGGCGAAAAAAATCTAATAGCAAATTAAAAATCAGATCTTCAATTTCTCAGCTAGATCTATCCTCCATTTCTCAGTTTTACCTGCGAAGAGATATGGATAATCAATTTACCATTTTTTCTTTTCCGCCCCCCATATTTTATCCCTTTCTTCAGGCCTGTGATAAAATTAGAGGACCAAACTCACGTTCCTTTCTATCTAATCAATGAATCATGGACAATCTTTCCTTGCTAACCAAACTTCATGGCATCAGGATGCTCCTTCTCTTTGTCGGCATTCTTGTTTCCCGGAATAACAAAAAAAAATTATCAACTGAAAATGGTATTAATATTTCGTTAGCTCTCTTACACCCACTTTGAACGTTTAACTCGAATGGTTTTGGAGATTTCGGAAAAAAATAGAACCCTAATATCCTATTACAAATGTATTTTAATAGATTTTCGACCGGGCCGGATGCGGTGGGTGTTGTGACTCGTGGTCTCTTCCTTCATCATAAATTGGGCCTCCGCCATGGAGTTATCTCTACTTCAATTTCAACTTAAAGGTGGGACATTTTATTTAAGGGGAAATTTTATTATGACAAGAAAGAATTTAGCATGTCCCGACTCTTTTGGTTCAACGGGTTAGGAACCCAAACTAACTACCTTTTTGTCCTCTAACAAATAAATTTTTTTTTTCCATGTCTACGATTGGTAACTTGATTGTTATAGAGAATCCCTCCTCTCGCGCAGCCTTTATGTAAAAATCTGTCATCTCAGACAAGGGCTTCTTGTTAGTCCTCCAAGGCTCTCTCCTGTTTATCGTAAAATGGCAAAAGGTGTATGTGTAAATGAATTATTAAAAAATACCCCCCCACATAGATGCTTCATAAGCCATAAAAAAGCTATACGCGCCTCATTCACCTAAATACAAATTCCATTCTGTTTTATTTTGGAAAAGAAAATTATAACATAAAAATCATTAAGACATCAGCCTCGGACTTGACCTTAGTCGCATACGGGCGATGAACAAGGTTTGCAAGATTTAAACTTAAAAATAAACAGGATACAAAATTGCCATCATGTAATTTACATTAATATATAGCTTTAATTGCATAAAATACACGTAGATCGGTATATCGTGATTACGAACAAATATCTAAATTTAAATATTTTTATTACCGTATTATTTCTTTCGTATGTTCGGCACTACTATTCATACAAACTATTAAAGATAGTACTTAGGTATATGCTAGCAAGCATGGTTAGGTATAGCTACAAAACAATTTTATTATAATTTCGGCCAAGATCTCTTCGCACATTGTTAACAGTCCTCATACAGCCGAGGATCTAGATCATCCTGGTTGCTAAATGTAATCCTCATTTGGACACATTGAAGTATGTGTGTTCCTTAGTTTTTCGGCTGGACTTTCTCATATCTCATTCGAGCGTACCGACTAATTAGGAAATTTCATTATAGTAATCACTCTTAGAGTGTAAACCCACTTCGGCATGTCTGACAGCTTTGTACCATCCAGCGACCAAAAATCCTTTACGAAGGTTCGCAATTAAGACGATCTTTCTCTATGCTCCTGTAATTCGTTGATTATTGACGCAGAGGTAGTATTGGTTCTTTGTCGTTAGGAGAGCGTTAGATGCTGTGTCATATGGTCAGTGACCATTTTACGTTCGTTCTTCTCCAAAGTCTGCATACTAGGCCATGTTGAGGGGGTTCTCTCAATACAAGCTGTCAGCTGAGCATCTTTTGAACAAGACTTGAAATGAAAGCCTTCTTTCTTCTCTGACTTTACACGGTTCTCTATAAGTCAGGGTAGTCTCGGACTTTTAGGCAAGAATTGACGATTATTCCCGAGTTTTGCTACGAAGCATGTTCCATTCTGCTGGATACACGGTGATGCCAATGCCAGGTCCGTGTATCAGCCGTTATACGTTCCACCACTCGAAATATACGTGTGTCACTTAGGAGATTTCAATAAATAACTTCCGACGCATATAAGAATCGGTCTGTGTTATCGAGTATTTTGTACCGCGCCAGGTTTGTAGCGCATCTACGCGATTCCTTTGTGGAAAAAAATTACAGTGGTGGTCCACAAAAATGTATCTAAACACCATGAGCCTAGCACAAACTGCTATGGGAGTTATTCATATGCCCTAGGATTCCATCTGCCCGAAATCGAGATTAATAGATATATTCTTTTGTGTGCCATGAGCTTTCATGACCTTTTATGCATCTAGACGGTCTTTAATGTACTATGTTGATAAACAAATTAATATTTTAAGTGTTCAGCACCCATTCTGCAGGTAGATGAGCAGCATTGGAAAGATAGGGTTGCTCGCTACATCGCGCTTTTGGCTTTCGCCCACTAGAATCCTTGTATTAAACATGTAGTTTCCTAAGTGCCAAAAAAGTAAAATGCCCACATGTACAATCATAATATGCCCGATTGCCTCAAAAACGTTATATTGAGTCGGTAGAAGTATGCTAAACTCTTAGCACGCCTTATTCATTCTACACTAATACCTCAAATACATTCTTAAGTTATTTCAGCAAATCTGGGTCAAATGGGAGAGAGGTGTAATTCGCCTCCTCACTCTTTTGATAGTGACGCCACCCTCATGACCACAAATAACCATGCCCATTGAAGATTAAGATCTATTTTCTTTTTTATTAAATGAAGACCGACTCCTTTGTAAGTTGTAATATTTTTTAAAGGTGAAATTGTTGCTAAAATGAGCAATTCAAATTTGCGTTGCAAAAATATTGAGGGTCATTTGCTTCCGAAACAATATGGACTTGACTGACTAGGCATCTGGAATTAGAGAATTTGGGGCCTTCAAAAAATATTTTAAACATCCCCACATAAGTATGTAACTAACTTCATCCTGTTAGTTGTTGACATGTAATAGCTTCTACCATCCCTCAGGAATAATTTCCTTCAGAAATATATAACTTGTGTAAGGGAGAGGCTTAAAATACTCTGTTACGTGTTAAGACACTTTTGAATCTACAGGAGGTCCAACGATTATTAACTAAATAAAAATTTATCAACTGTGGGTGGCAAGATGATAAGGTAACATAAAAAATGTGCGACTTTTTGGGCGGCTGAGTTTCCTTCCTCCAACCGCATGGCTTTGTTATTTTAGTTCTTTTAAAAGGCATTAATGATCATCTATTCAGAAGAACATGTCCAACCATTTATAAGGTATTATAATGGTCAACTTGAGTATGAAATGTATTAAAATTAATTCTAAATTATGCTTGGTGTTTAATAATTTTGGCCACCACTGTATAATTAAGTAAGATATTTATTTTGTGTTTCACCTGGGAGGCCAAACCACGTCGATGCGCTGTTGATTGTTAGGTTCTCAATTTGTTAAACTATTTATGGTTTATACATTAATGATTTTACGTAACAAAACACTCCTCGTTTGAAACCTTTCCCTTATCTTCATTTTCAATATATTTACGGTTGTCTAGTTAATCGATAACTTTAATTACCATTTGCAAAATAAAGATTTCGTTTGTGTTTGTTGTAGACTCATTTATATTTTTGAAAAATATAAAATAGTATATCTATTTTACATTTTCTACAATATAATGATTCACAAAAACAACAAGTCAATAATTAAATATAAGGATTTAAATGAATTTGATATAGAGCTCTTTTTTTTTCTTTTTATAGTATGCTATCTGCTTGATTTTTTTTTAATACTCACGGCCAAATGGGATACCTCTTCTCCATATCAGGCTTAATTCAGCAAATATTTAAATACAATTCTCAATGACATATACCTCTTAGAACTATTCCAAAATAGCCAACACGGACGTGTCAAATACTTTTTTTTTCTTTCTTTTTTTAAGGTTGAGCGCGCGCCAGGTGGTAGCCTCCAACAGAGCTCTGCAGTTATTTCTGTATTGATATTGTTCATTTGTTTACATAATTCTATATGATTCTTTATGTCTTCAGGAAGTTGTTGGACTATTCTGGCCAATTTTACTCAAATATTTTGCATTTATTTTAACTTATAGTTCTTGGATTACTTCACTGTACTAATGTAAGTAGTCATCTTCCCATGTTCTCATTCATGTGTCATTGCTTCACATGTAAGTGTTTAACTCTCACGGCTTGTTAAAGCCCGCGTCACACTGTCCCGATGGTTAGCAACGATGGACACACGATCATGGAAGAACCTAAATTTTGCTCTGATCATTTAAGGCATCACGAAAGCATCGCGAAAGCATCGGGCCATTTGGAGTACTGCAGACTGTTTTAAAAAATAAATGGAACAGTCAGTGAAAAATAATTAAGGTATGACATCGTCTGAAATAATGTCTGTATTTGGAACCACATAAAAAAATTTAAAAAAGTGTGCGAAGAGGAGCCGACCGATATTACACACATTTATCGCTCCGGAGCGATGAATTCGTGGCCACTATGCGCAAAACCTAAATATATACCATGGAAAATCATGCGCAAAATAGATTTTCTTGATTATAGAAAAGTGATCTCAGGATCTACACCACCAAATGCGATGGAAAAAATAAAATGCTAAAGAATGCCTGATTTTCTCCTTTATATAAATATTGAATACTATTAAATTGTGATTAATTTTCATAATGAATCAAAATGTTTTCCAAATGTACCATTTTATTTGATACAGCCTGTATAATTAGCAATCTTAATACCACCATGACAATCGGTGGAGATTTTTTCAGGCTTCGGCAGCAACTTCTATGGAAGCCAAAAATGGACTTGCGAAGGTTCACGCGCATTTTTAACTTACGAAGGCAATGCAAAGGCAACACGACTTCTCGATGCCCTCTCAATGCCATCGTGTAGCCAATGTATAGCTTTGTCAAGCCCGCATCGCACTTTCCCGAAGTTAAGCAAGGATGGACCCAAGGTCATGGATATTTTTAAATTTAATTGCTCTAATCACGAAAGCATCGTGTACGCTTCGTGTGTCCTTCGCATCAGCATAAATCCGTAAAAATGCTATTGATCTGTGGGATATTACATAATAATACAAAGCGTCATCTCGCTAAAGAATAGAAAGTCGCAATCGTGAGTTACCTTCTGTAGGCATCAGCTAACTTCGCGCGAACCCTAATAATGCACCATCGTGAATCCATCGCAGCTGAACATCGGGACAGAGTGACGCCAGCTTAACCTTTACCTAAACTTGGTATTGATGATAAAGGCCTACCTCGTTCATCCCTATGTCATCTACAACGAAGAGGTATATACATTGTAGTTTGTCCCAATGAATTCTTTTTGGAATGTAAGGTGTACAGAGAAGCCTTTTGCCAATGAAGTAATTCTTGATGAGGGCAACTATCCACCAGTCTGAGAAATGATCAATGTAAAGATCAAGGTCTC
>CALNVZ010003429.1:836951-849194 GCA_940671915.1 Paracentrotus lividus
CAGATCAGCTCCATGTGAAACCAACATCTCAATGATAGACGTATGGCCATTGTGTGCCGCCAGATGAATAGCCGTGAAACCTTCCTTGTTAGGATGGTTGACTAGTTTGTCAGATTCCTAAAAAAAAATGGAATTAGTGAGTGCATTATAAAAGTGGTATATTCTTGGTCAATATTGAAAACCTGTTCTTGACAGCGAATGCGGTTTTAATTTATCCTCACATTTGTCGTATGCATATGCTAAAATGATTTCCCATCTTAAATCATGAACTCCCTGAACAAAAAGTCAGGCGTGTATAGATTATTTTACCTATTCAGACACGTACTTCTTGATATAAATTTGGTTCTTGGGATTACTACTCCAAGACACCTCAAACAACTGCCCTGCAAAACCTCTACTTCCTTATCCTACATCTATCCAGAAACCGTATTCTGGGGAGAAGTTATCATGGATGTGATTATCAAGGGGTAGTTGGCCTTCATACGGTTTTCTTTGTCTCGCAAAATATGTAAGATATTTCTAAAGAAATATCATGTCAGTATTAACTTACCTCAGCCAGGTATATCCTGCCATATTTATGTTCCTGCTTTGGATGATTGATGAGGGACTGTGCAACTTTCAAGTCACCCTTCTTAGCAGCAATGTGTAAGGCGGTGTTCCCTTCGTTCCGAATACCTATATTCACGTCAGCCCCATGACTGAGAAGAAATTTTGTTATCGGAAGATGATCGGCTTGAACAGCAATATGTAAGGCAGTCCCATCAAATGCTGTTTCCTTGTTTATATCAGCACCGTGGTTTAAAAGATGTTCTATGAAATGTAGGTGGCCATGACGTGTTGCTAGATGCAGAGCAGTTATTTCTTCATTTGCCTCCAAATTCACGTCCGCCCCGTGACCTATCAGACATCGTGTGACATCTACTTGACCATACATTGCAGCACAGTGTAAGGGAGCGTACCCGTACTTATTTGCCTTGTTCACCTGAGCACCATGTTTGATTAAACATTCTGCTATGTCACAGTGATCCCACTCAGCAGCAAAGCTCAAGGGAGTTTCCCGATTCTTTTGAGTTCCCAAATTCACTTCAGCTCCATTACTTATAAGGTACTCCACGATGGAAATATGACGATCTATTGTAGCGACGTGTAATGCAGTCCCTCTGTCTTTTGAAACCTTGTTCACTACAGCTCCATGGTTTATAAGAATCTTAACAACATCCAGGTGACCGTTATGTGCAGCCTTGGATAAAGCAGTAACTCCGTTCATATCTTCTAAATTTACGTCAGCCTTGAGAATGACCAGACATTTTATAACCTCAAGATGACCGTTTAGTGCTGCGATTTGTAAGGCAGTTTCTCCAAGCATATTTTGTCCGTTTACATTGGCCCCGCGTTTTACTAGAAAGCGTGTAACATCAACATGACCATTTCCAGCTGCTAAATGTAAAATTGCACCACCAAACATTTGGAAGTAGGAGTGATCTGCATTTTTAAGAAGTTCTCGTGTGACTCTTAGGTGACCGCTCGCTGCTGCAAGATGCAATGCGTTCAGTTCAGACGCATTTGTCATATGCAAGTCCGCTCCATGTTCGATTAAATACGCGGTGACTTCATAATGGCCCTGCGCGGCAGCAATTTGTAGAGCTGTCAGACCATCCTTGGTTTGTTCATTTACTTTAGCTCGGTGGGTTAAGAGGCATTGTGCGACATCGAGATTACCTCTCTCACAGGCAAAATGTAAGGCCGTCATCCCATCATTGGTTTTAGCATTTACATTGGACCCATGATTAATGATATATCGTGTAGTGTCAATGTTCATATTAAGAACAGAATTGTGCAACGGGGTTCTTCCATCTTCCGTTCCAATATTTACATCGGCTCCATGTTTGATGAGGTAACGAATGATATTCAGGAAACCGTGGCGTGCAGCAGAGTTCAGAGCGGTATTTCCATTATGAGCCGTATGGTTCAATTTAGCCCCATGACTGACGAGGACTTTTGTGACGTCAAAATGTCCAAGTTGGGCAGCAAGAATTAATGGTGACGCTCCATCCTTTGACATGTCATTGATGTCCGCCCCATGATCAATGAGGTACTCAACTACCTTGAGATGACCGTTCTGGGCAGCAATGAATAAAGGAGTTCCCTTTGCATCTGTCGCTAGCTTGTTTAAATTTGCCCCGTGACTGATAAGATTATGAACGACCTCAAGATGACCATCTTGTGCTGCCAAATGTAAGGCGGTTGCTCCATCATTGGACTCCTTGTTCACTTTCGTTCCACGGCGGATTAGACAGTCTGTGACAAGATGGTGACCATGAAGAGCAGCGAGATGTAAAGCTGTCATTCCTTCCGGAGTCTCCAGGTTTATGTTAGCTCCATGTTTGATAAGGTATTCAGCAACTTTTACATGGCCGTATTCAGAAGATAGATGCAGAGCAGTACTACCATCTTTCATGCCCGTATTGACTTTAGCTCCATGAGTGACGAGATATTGTGTTACGCCAAGGTGACCATCCCGTGCAGCAAGATGTAAAGCCGTACATCCATTCTTAGTTGCTTTATTTACTTCAGTTTCATGACTTATTAAACACTTCGTTATATCAGGATATCCTTCTTGGGCAGCTATGTGCAAAGCAGTCCTTCCGTCTTTTGTCACTGCATCTACGACAGCCCCGTGAAGTAAAAGAAATTCAGTAATATGCAAATATCTTTTCTGTGAAGCGAGGTGTAAGGCGGTGACTCCATTCTTTGTTTCCGTATTTACTTCTGCACCACATCTTATTAGACATTCGGTAGTACGGCGATGGCCATTTTGGGAACTTAAGTGCAATGCCGTCTGTCCATCATTGTTGGTTTGATTTATTTTAGAGCCATGGCTGGAAAGATACTGTACAATATCAAGGTGACCCTTGTCAGCAGCAAGATGTAAAGCTGACGTTCCATCTTGTGTGCCCTGATTCACGTTAGCTCCATGAGTGACAAGGTATTCTATGATATTCAGGTGACCACCAATCGCAGCTAGATGAATCGGACTCACCATGAGATCATTGCACTGATCAATATTTGCTCCGTTTTCTGCGAGATATATCACAGCACCAAAGTGGTTATTCTGAACGGCGAGGTGTAATGGAGTAAACCCTCTGTCACAGACGTCTTCAAGCACAGCTCCACGGGTAACCGCCAATTCAATACTTTGCATTTCACCTGATAAAGCAGCATGGTGAAGTGATGGGAGAGGCTTTTGTTTTCCCTGATCATCATTTTCTGAGAATGTAATTATACCTTCGTCAATATCTTTCGGCAATGCATCATTGTGCTGCGTTTTATTCGCAAAATGTTGACCGACGTTTAAAGTTATTTCTTTGGATGTAATTTCCTCCTGTATTAAAATTCGATTTATGTCAGGAGGCTTATCTGTTCCCCAATCAAACTGAATTTTCATGATTTATTTGTTTATAAACTTGTGATACAATAGTGGCATAGCACAGCAGTATTTATAGCGTTCAGACTGCAAACAGCATGATGGCGAATCTTGATTTGAACAGTTGGTGACAGTTCATGAGGCTATGTTACGTGGATAATTCTCACTCGAAATGTTCCTTACGTTCTTGATTTAATCGAAGGTTTCCTTCATATCTTTACTTATTCAGTCTTCAGTATCCTCTGTTCATACACAAATACACACTCCTATAAAAGTATATAACATTGGGTTATGTTCAAAATTCCAAACACACTCCTCATCTGTAAGCAATGTCGATGTAAAACCGAACTATGATTTCATTAACTTTGCAGCAGAACAATGTGCCCTTCCTCCTCCATCTGTAAACAGTACAACAAAAAATAGGAGAGAAAGCTTGAACATAAAACTAAATATGCGGAATTAACTAATGTCAACAATTAAACAATTAAACTTCTCCAGTATTTTTTTAAAGTATTAATATTTGTAATTTGCTGATAATGTAAAACAACCGACCAACAACCCGACAGACCGACCACGCGATGACTCCGAGATATTCTCTTAAACTTCGGACAGGGGTATAAACAGACAATTTTAAGTGAAGTTTTGAGAAAAAAAATCCAACCAAGGATATCGAGGCCATTGAATATTGAAAGATTTTATGATGCCACTGAACTGCTCCCATTTATGGTGCGTATGTAATTTATCCCCTTCATGGTTATTGATACTTATTATATTTACCGAATAAGACCTTAAAAGACATCTGACTATGTGATGAGGAGTCGAATAAAAATTCATTAGCTTCACAGGCCTTCCTGTGTAGACGAATAATTATAATTGTATACATAAGTTGCAGTCTTCAGCAAAAAACCAAAACAAAACAAAACAAAAGAAGCAGTCCAAACAGTCAGAATTCTGACGGAAAACTGTTCTGCAGTCGAAGAATCACAAATTGACAAACCTGTCCCTCCAATAAATTTAAAATTTTCTATGTTCATAGTTATAAACAGTAATAGGGTGTTATCAATGTTTTTTCTCTTGAATTAAAATAATATCAGAACCTGAAATCCATTCTTTGTTTTACTTTTCACATGAAAAGTGGCACCAAAACAACAGATATTATAAAAAAAGATATATAGAGTGGTGGCCAAAATTATTAGAACATCCGAAGCTACACAAAGTCTATGGGACTCTCAATGCCCTAGTTTTTAGTTATATTTGAGTTTTAATGTTGTGATAATTTGCCGAAGTAAGTTTAAGGATAACTTTCTGGTTCCGACAGCTTTCATGACTTTATAGCGTAGAGTCATGCATCTTGTGATACCAAATTTATATAGTTTCGACCATCATGTAATACGTGCTTGCGTTGCGCAAGCT
This sequence comes from Paracentrotus lividus, assembly GCA_940671915.1. NCBI lineage: Eukaryota > Metazoa > Echinodermata > Echinoidea > Camarodonta > Echinidae > Paracentrotus > Paracentrotus lividus. Next base: position 841,789 of record CALNVZ010003429.1, read on the forward strand.
ATGCGCTTTCAGTTTCCCCGTAGACCTGTGTATTAAAAAAAGTTCTATTTTATTCTAGTGCCGTATCAATTGACTTAGGCGATTATGTTGTTCCATAGCTCTCTGTCTCTAGCATTACGCATTATGACTTGCAATCCTCTATCTTCTACTCCTCTCTCTTCCAGCCATTTCTTCAAGCTATCCATCCACAATATTCTTCTTCTACCTCTGCTCCTCTTCCCCTCGATCTTTCCTGTCAATGACAAATTCTCTAGGCCTTCTTTACGTACTAAATTTCCTTGAAATTTCAACTGTCTAATTCTTAGAATGCAAATTTGTTTTGGGTTAACATTTTTGCTATTCTGAGTACATTTTCATTGCTAACTCTATCTGACCATTTGATTTTTAACATTTATCTAAAGAACCATATTTCGCAGCTGTCAAGACGTTTCTTCATATCATTTGTTTATGTCCAAGCTTCGCTTCCGTACATTAAAACGGGATGAACATATAACAGTGTAGTACCCATATTCTGGTTCTCATGCTTAGTGACTTGTTTGTGAGTAGATTGCGCAGCTTTGAGAAAGAAGACTTTTCAAGTGCTATTCGTCGTTTGATCTCCTTCTCGCATCTAGCATCCTCTGTGATGGTGCTTCGAAGGTAGTTAAAGGACTGTCCTTTTTTTAATGTCTTTATATCCCAGTTTCAAATTGCATGTAGGGCTGTCCTTTTTCGCAACAACTAAGCTTTCTGTCTTTTCGTAATTGATGTTGAGTCCCATTCTTTCACACTCTCTGACTACTATATCTAAGAGTTTTTGTAGTCCTTTTGCAGATTCTGCTAGTAACACCGTGTCGTCTGCGTACCTAATGTTTGTGATATTTTGTCCCCCCACTTTGATACCCTTTTCGCTCTCTAGCCTTCTTAGAATGATCTCAGGGCCGTCGCCAGGGGGGGGGGGGTGCGGAGGGTGCGAACGCACCCCCTTTCAGAACAAAAAAAAAAAAAAAAAAAAAAAAAAAAAAAATATGCAAAAGAGAAGAAAGACAAAAAAAAAACAGGGATGCGAAAGAGGAGCAAATATATATATGGTCGTCGCCAGGGCAGGGGGTGCGGTGGGTGCGTAATTTTTCTCTCGCTTCGGGCTCGAAACTTTTTTTTTCTCTAAGGATTAGGCCTACATCTTATTTTAAGTTAGAGTTACAAATAAATTTGATAATTCCTAAATGCCTAAAGAAATGGCATTATTTTTATTTTTCCAAGCGCGCTCTCCTATGGTTGTCTAATTCTATTACAAAAAATTATCATCAATTTTAGGAGATGCTTGGAAAAAAAGTTTTAACTGCCCTGCATTCAGGTCATTATAACAAAAAATGTTGGGCATGCATGTATGCTATAAACTTTAAAAAATAAAACAAACAAAAGCCAATGATTAATACTTCGTTTTCAGTTCTCGATCTACATACGATTTTCCGCTCGCGCTTCGCGCTCTTATGTTTACAAAAATTATCATCATATTCAGAAAGGGATTACAAACATTAAATTTATAAACTATTAATGTGATTTTCATTCTCGCTTGGCGCTCGCATTTTGTCAAAGGGCGGTGGTTATCAGCTCCTAAAGGAATTTAAAAAGAAGTAAGGGGCAAAATATGTGTGAAATACAATGCCTTCATGTTGTTATATGGCAAATTTGCGGCTCGCGCTTCGCGCTCGCAACCAAAAAAATAAGACAATTAATAAACAAAATATTCTTTCTTCAATATTATTTGAAAGCTTTTGCCCCGCTAAGTGCATGCTTAAAAAAGGAATTATCATTTCCCGAAAGGGACTACAATCATTTATATTGAACATTCTTAAATAAGATTTAATTTCGCTCGCGCTTCGCTTTCGCATTTTGTTAAAGGGCGGTGATTATCAGCTCGTGGGGGAATTAAAAGAAAGGTCATTATAAGGCAAAATTTCCAGCTCGCGTTTCGCGCTCGCAAGCCAAATAGAAGACAAAGATCAAACATAATTCTGACTTCATCACGTTCGATCAAAAAGGATATACAGACATTTATTGAGACCATTATAAACAGACCTGTTAATTAAGAAGTATGGCGCACAATATGATACAATGCCTTCATGTGGTTATAAGGCAAAATTTTCGGCTCGCGCTTCGCGCTCGCAAGCAAAGCAAAAAACAATGGTTAAACGAAATTCTTTTTTTTTCAGTCGATATATAGAAAGCTTTCCTCTCGGGCTTCGCGCTGACATGTTTAGGCCTACATCATAAAAGGAATTATCTTCTTTCTTTTTTTCATTGCGAAAAAAAGAAAAATCTCTATGGTGTATAGGAGGTGCCGTGAGACACCCCTCCTATACCCCCCCCCCCCCCCCCCCCCCTGCTCGCTCGCTAGGCTCACGAGGGCCTGGTCGCTTCGCCCCCTAAACATGGATATTGACTCCGAAACGCACCTCCCCTAGAAAAAAGCTGGTGACGGCCCTGGATCTCACTGTATAAATTGAACAGATCTGGAGACATTACGCACCCTTGTCTCACTCCTCTCTAGATGTTTGTATACTCACTAAAAAGGCGGTTTGGTTCCAGTACAAGCTCTGTAATAAGTAAAGGTCCTTTTCAAATATATCCAATTTTCGTAATTCCTTAAATAGTTTTTCATGTTGAACTTTGTCGAAGGCCTTTGAATAATCGATGAAGCACATAAACACCTCTTTCTGCATTTCGACAGCTCTTTCATTAATGTTTCTGATGACGAAGATAGAGTTTCTGGTGCCAGCGTCTTCCACAAAGCCGAATTGTTCAAATCCAATTTCAGGATTTATCCTACTTCTTGCTCTTAATAAAAGAATTCTTAATATAATCTTGGGGACATGATCTAATGAGACTGATTGTTCTGTATTTATAGCAGTCCACAGCTCCTGTTTTCTTTGGTAATGCGACAAAAATGGACTTGGACCATGTGGACAGTTCTTCCGGAAACCATCCTTCTTCATTTATGGTGTTGATAATTTTTGTCAGTTTTTCAATTCCAAAATCTTCCAACACTTCGATCATTTCAGTAATTATACCATCTAGTCTAACTGATTTGTTCTTATTTATCATTGCCACCGCCTTGTGGACTTCTGACTTGAGAATTTATGCTCCTTCAGCTGTGGCTAAGAAAGGCTGCATGGCATTTCTTTCGTCTTCAAACAAGTCAACAATGTATTCAGTCCATCATTCCCGCACCGGCACTTATGTCCCTTGAGCAAGGCATTTTATCTACATGCTTGACTCAACCCGAGGTGATAAAAATGGTACCCGGTAGGATTGCGAATGCTATGTGGTTCGCTTTAGCATGTGTGCGCCTAACAGGCGACCAGCTGGAATACTCCTCAGGGAGTGGAGATTGTGCACTGTAAAAGTGCGGGATCGTAAATGAATCCAATGACCGGGGTAATAATAGACTGTAAGCGCTGTGATATAAACCCCTCCCAAAAAATTTCGCAAGTGGAATTTGGGCCATGATAACTTTTCAGGTACGCTTTAGTTATTCCTTGATATCTACCATTGGGAAAGATAATTTATCCCTTTTATTGATATTCCTATTTGTAATGGTTTTGTCATGCTTCAATGCACATAACATCAAAATATGGAGAAAAGTAAAAAGTCAAATGTTCATTGTAAAATGCACTTTTATTTGATACATTGAAGTTCCGCAACTTGACTTTAGTCCTGATAACTTTGGGATATTTCTAATTTTTATTGAATTCTATACCATTGATCAAGTTATTTATTCCTCTTTTTGATTGATACCTTATTTGTCATGGTTATGTCATGCTTGGGTCCACAGGAACCCTGAAACCACCTGAATACATGGCAAAGCGGGAAAGATAATCAGGCCCGTAACTAGGATTTTTACGGGGGGTTTGAAATCTGAAAAAGTGGACCTTTTCAAGATTTTATTTTTTTTTTGAGCGCGAATCGCGAGCCGAAAATTTGAGTTAGACTTGGAGTAGTAAAGTATGCTTATCATGATTATAGACTCTATTCAGTATCGCCGAGCGCGAAGCACGGCTGAAAAATTAGGAATCTTAATGGCTTTTATTTTTAATTTAGTAATAAATATAAAGGAATGCAGAGCGCGAAGCGCGAGCCCAAATTTTGAGATAAAAATTCGAGTTTATTGTGCAATATAGAGCCTATATTAGTATCCGCGAGCTCAAAGTTTGAGCTTAAAATTGTGCCTTATAGACTTTTTTAGGACCCATGTTGAAGATACATAATAATCTTAATTGCTCATTAAAATCTTAGCTTAAACCACCCCCAATCTAGCCCAAACACAATTACACCTATTATTTTGACAAGGTTTTGTGTCCAGCAGAGGGCACTGGGTCCAACCCTTTTTTAAATACTTATTGTTTGTTAACTTACAGCGCGAGTCGCATAGCGACCGAGCAGGAAAATTTGGGGTTTTAAAAGACATAATTATGAAGTAAAGAATGGGCACTTTTTAGTATTGTAAGTGACACTTGAAGAAATTGTCCATTGGACTTTTTAAAGAGTATATATGAAAGGCTTCTTTTTAGTATATTAAGGAATTTTTAAGCTAAAGAAAAATGGCACTCTGCCCCTGCCCCCCGGTTCCACCGGCTCTGTTAGACCCCAATATCATCAAGCGCGAAGCGAGAGGAGAAAAACTTTCAGCTCAAAATTGTTAGTTTATTGTGCATTATGGACCTCTTTAGTACTCGCGAGCGCCAAAGCGCGAGCCGAAAATTTGGGACATATATGGAGTAACAAAGGGCCGTTTTTATTATTAAAAAGTGCCCCTTTCTAAACAGAAATTGTCCACGGGACTTTTCAAAAACTCTGAAAGGCTTCTTTTTAGTATAAGATGACACTTGTTAGCTTAGAAAAGGGACACATTTTGGTCATGAAAAGGGGTCCTAAGTGGGGTCACTGTGCCCCTGCCCCTCCCCGGTTTCCACCGCCTCTGCCATTATGCCTTATTTCTGTTATATCATTCCTAAAATTGAAGATAACATCATTTAAAAAACATAAAAATAGAACACAAATGCAACCGAAAAACATTCCTGCGAAATGGTTTAGTGTAATTCCTGCGTAATTTGTTCTGGAAACATTGGCCCGAATTCACAAAGGAGGAATCTGCAAATTAATTCACGGATCCACGGATCCACCAGTTTATGATTTCACCAACAGTTGACCCAAATATGACGTATTATGACGCTGTGGATCTGTGGATCAGTCGAGTCCACCTTTGTGGATTACCAAAATTTGAAAAATCTAGGTCCACTCCCAGGTTAAACCCACGGTTGAAAACCGTGGGATTTTGCAAAATCCACCTTTGTGAATTCGGGCTATGATTATTATCCCCAAAATAAAAAGTTGCGAGCGGCGAAGCGCGAGCGAAAGATTACATGTAGGGGGACTGAAAGCAAAGTGTTTTAATCTGTCCTTTCTGTATTTTCTATTCAAGTATCTGCTGCATTTCTGCCAAAAAGTGGGGCTTTAATTTTTTTTTTTTTTTTGGTCAAGCGGACCCTGCTCGCCTGCGGGGGGGTTCGTTCGAACCCCCGAACCCCCACCCCCTGGTTACGGGCCTGGATAATTTTCAGTTTAAATTTCTGTAACACTACTTTGAAGCTTGATACATTTTAATGTGGGTTTTCCAGCATTATCAATTTTCATAGCATTAAAAAGTTCATTTATTCTTCTTTTTATTGATGCCCTGATTGCAATAGTAACATCATGTTTCAATGCACATAACTCATGAATATAATGCAAAGTAAAAAGTGAAAAATAGCGAAATGCTTTGTTATTGCTGGCAACAGACAGTAATACTGACAATAGGCATTCAATTTGGAACATTTAACTTCTGACTTGTCCTAACATTCAGGTGTTCTGTGCATGCAAGAACAACACTCTCGTTTCAATTAGGGTGTCGTTAAAAAGAGGAATAAATTTACTTGACAATGGTATAAAATTCAATAAAAATTAGAAAATACCCCAAAAAGTTATCAGGGCCTAAAGTCGAGTGGCGGAACTTCACTTTGATGAATGCATTTTGCAACATTTGACTTTTTACATTTCTCCATATTCTGATATTCTGTGCATTGAAGCATGACAAAATCATCACAAATAGGATAACAATAAAAAGGGGAATAAATTATCTTTCAAATGGTATGAATATCAGGAATAACTAAAGCGTACCTGAAAAGTTATCATGGCCCAAAATCCACTTGCGAAACTTTTTGGGAGGGGTTTAGTTTACTATGAAGAGCGCACTTAATGCTAGTTATTATTATTATTATTATTATTATCATTCATAATGTCCCTCTTTTCAAAAGGCATTTCCCCATATTTTGCTTAGATGCACCCAGAATTTGAAGAGCAAGCCTTTCTGTTGGTAAGATCATTTATTCTCTGGAGTGCTTTATGGTTCTTTCCATACTGTTGTTCGATTTCTGCACACTTCTCATTTAACCATTTCTCCTTTGCCTCTTTACACTTTGTCTTGACTTTTCTGTTGAGATCTTTATATTTCTTGCCTTTTCTGTCTTTGATTTTTTTGTCCCTTCTCCATCATCACTAGTATCTCCTTTGTTATCCATCTACTTTCGCGTCTTTTCTCTCTCTTTGGTACAGTCTCTTCAGCAGAAGATGTTTCTCATTGTTTCCCATGTATCCTCATCTCCTTCATCTCTCAGATCTTCAAACCTATTCCTCACTTGTATTGTGTATTGAAGGCGAATTTCTGGTTTCTTCAGTTGCTCAAAGTCCATTTTTCTACAATCTTTGCCCTTTTCAGTGGAATATTAAAGAAGAGGCCAATCTTGTTGAATTAAATTGCATTATCAAGTTTAGTACATGAGAAACAGAACACCGTTTAGTTGATCCCTTTTTATAGCATATTGCTTTCACGAGAAATGCTGCTTTGACCATTGTATATATAATCGGGTTCAATTGGAAGATCCGTGGATATTTTTAAGGGCAATTTGATGACGTCACAAGTGTGAGGAGCAAACCCGGAAGTAATGCATGAAGCATATCTATTACTATCTATAATGCATTACAGAAAGATAAAACAATTGAGACAGAACAATAAATACAATTAGGAATAAAGAGAAATAAATGAATAAGAAAATAGAAACAACAAATAATCATGGTTAGGAAATAGAGAAACAAAAAATAACATAAGGAAAAACAATGAATAACATAAGGAAAGAGAGAAAAACAATGAATGACATAAGGAATGTGAGAAAAACAATGAATAACATAAGGAAAGTAAAAAAAACAAAACAATGAGTAACATAAAGAAAGTGAGAAAGACAATGAATAACATAATGAAAGATATAAACACAATGGATAACATAAAGAAATTGAGAAAAACAATGAATAACATAAGGAAAGTGAGAAAA
>CALNVZ010003429.1:854882-873188 GCA_940671915.1 Paracentrotus lividus
AATCGCTCACCACTCGAAAACTCAATGTTCTGATCTATATTTTCAAAACAGTTTGGCCGGGGGGGGGGTATTACCACTTATTATGATACTTATAAAACCTCTTGGTTACGTATCTGGGAACTTTTACATGTATTTCCAAACATAAGGATCAGAATTCCTGTCGGCGATATTTATCACTGGTCAGTCGAAAGGGAATGAAAAAGGTTGAGATGGGAAAAGAAGAGAGAAACTGCCAAAGTATTGAAGAAAGAAGTCCGAATCAGAACCATAAGAGAGGAGAGAGACAGAGAGACAGAGAGAGAGAGCAGAGTGGAAAGAAAGAAGGAGGAGAGGAAGGAGAGAGAGTCGACAGAATTTCAATGTTTACAAGTTAGCGTTGAAAGACCATGAATGTTTGCCCATACTGGCTGTTATAGCCTAAATTTTATTTTCTTCGAACGTAACCGAAGAAAAAGCAAGTTTTTATTCCGTCAACCACGATAAACGACTTCGTGCAGACCATGTACATTTACATCACAATTTCCTTGTGATATTGAAGCTTTCCATGTTGTTTCGTTTCTCCCGGATTTCTATATCTGCATTACAATCTTTGGTTTCTTGGGGAAGATCTTAGATTTGTTAAAGGTAAGGGTATTTATATTGTTCGTTGATTTTTAAAAGAGTTTTTGATTGTCTTGACATGTACATTTTATTATGGGGTTTATGGATAAGTACGCTAAGGCGCTTATTAATCATGATAATGGCATACATTATAATTCAGCTGAATCCAAAAGCCAGGAATGTAATGTACTCATTTTAATGGACTCACATGGTTTTTTTTTCTTTAGACCGGTTAAATTTCTAATTTCTTTTGCCAAGCTTATACATTAAAAAATATATATTAATATGTAAGCAGTGTATCGAGGGCACAAGGTGCATTGTTTCTTCTACTTTTTCCCTTCAAAAAGTTGAGGCTATGGATATAATGAAACTATCCTTGTAAAAAAAATACTGTAATTACTAGCATGTATACTGCAGTATACTGCCAGTAATGATGTAAATTGTGCAGTAAGTGCAGTATTGAAGCATACTTCATTAATACTGTGCAGAATATAATAGGGTATTCTTGCAGTAATTTTGATGTACTTGCAGTAAGTTCGATGGAGTAACTGCGACCTGTCAGTAGTTTATGAGTATACTGCAGTAATCTTGATGTACATACAGTAATTGATGAGATTACTGCAGTAACCTGTTCAGTAGTGAAGGTAGTACTGCAGTAATTTTATGTACATACAGTTAATCATTATACTGCAGTATCAGTTCAGTAGTGATGGGTAGTACTGGCAGTAATTCATATGAAAAACGTTGGGCTTCTTTCTAGGAAATACCATTTTCACGCACCGATTGTCAAGGAAAGATGCCGAAAAACGGAAGTTTTGTTAATATACTGAATAAAAAAATAAAAATCGAGAGATATTTTACTTAGTTACACAGGTTTTAATGAGGGTTAATGTAGTATAAACAGAATAAAACCCTTGGGAAGAATATTTTTATTTACCTCCGAACCCTCGCGTTTGAAGCTTTTATAAAATCTCCCATTTTAGTCATTTTTGGGTCGTTTTTTCCTGTGTGGGAAATGATATTTGGTCAACAGCAGTCACTAAAAGCTTTCTGTAATTCAGCACCGCATCGATTTCCTAGTTACCGGCGCTGAGTGAAGTAAATAATATTAATTTCTCCTTTCCAAATGATTTTAACTTCTTTGTGATGTGTCAATATTTTCCTCCGCGTTTTTTTGATATCATAAAAAAAATATCATGATAAAATAACTTCGATCCTGACTGTTGCCACAGGCTTGCAGCAATCTCCTTTTCCACACGGTCTTTATTCAGGGCATTGGTAATCGGCGATAATACGACGGGTCAGACCGTTAGAGAGAGTCTATACCCAGTACACCATGTCCGTAAGATTTCTTTCTGGTCGTTAGTGCAGCTGTAGTGAACTGTGCGGTTGGTATAGAAATAACACATGTCCTTTTGATGTTCTACGTTTCCATATGTTATGTACATACAGTAATCATTGGAATACTCAGTAATTTGGATGTCATACATAATCACTGAGTTACTGTGAGTACTCTCTTGTAGTATCTCCTAACATACTCAACTGGCTTATAACTGCAGTAATATTGGAGTAGGCCAAGGTCTACTGCAATCTATCTTATATATCTCTTTAATAATTATTGAATAATTTCTTTAATTCAACATTATTATGCCTATATTATTCTATTAATTATTATCTTTATTATCAGTTCATCATTATCATAATTTTTTTATTATTTTCATCTATTCATTTATTGATATTATTTTATATATATTATTTAAATGTTATTATTACTTATTTAATTATTATATATATTAATTATTATTAATTATTTATGCAATTATTATTTTATTTTTATCATTATCATATCTTATTTAATAATAGCCGGTTATATTAATATTTTAATTTGTTGATTCATTATCAATTATTATTATACATGTATTTATTTTATTATTATTATGTTATTAATTATTGTTATTTTTGTTGTTGTTGGGGGATGAATATATGAATTAGGCCTACCCTCCCCCTACCCCCCCCCACTGGAAGAGGCGGGTATAGGTAGTAGCCTACCTCCTCATGTCGTTTCAAGCAATCAAATGCGAGTATTTAAATGCGATGATATGAGGCCATTTTGTTTGTCACTGTCATGGCGGTTGGATCCTGAGAGTGAGACTTTAACGTAAAAACCAAATTTCTGCAAAATGCCTAATTAACATCAGTCTTGGACAGTTATATCAAGGTAAGACATCATAGATTTAATAGAAGTTATCTTTTTTATGTTAAAATATGAAATAATGGACCCTTTCTATCACCGAATCTTGGCATGGTATTCATATAGTTTGTGTGTGTCCCACCTATTCATTTTTGTTGTGTGTTGTATGAAAGAAGTGCCTAAGTCTGCGCACCTAAAATTTGACCTCAATTTCAATAAAAAGTAAAATATTATTTTAAGATTATCAAAGTTATTCCATTCTCATATTCTAATGATCATTGAAGCAAAATATTTCAAAAATCATTCACAAGACAAAGTTTTTTTACAATTTTTCGATGGGCCTGTCCTTGTCTGAATTATTTTGAATAGTTAGTGGCGCTACATGTCTGCGCACTCACTCATTTTGCACGCAAATCAAGCGCATGCAAGTTTTTGCTTTCACTTTTGAGAATGGTAGAAATTTCAGGTAGCAAATATAACTTGCTAAAACTGTTATTAATCAATAAAATCTATTTTCACCGTTTTTTGTATCCATGGTATCAAAATGGGTTGCTGAGGTTAAGATTGCAGGTTCATATGACTAGTTTGGGGGTTTGTTCTATAAAATTCGCACATTTACCTGGTGCGCAGACACAGGAACTGTGCACCCATTGAATTGACATGCATAAGTTAAAGTGCGCAGCTTGGCACGTACTTGTAAACAATAGTCTATATCATCATTAATAGAGATAGATCTATGCCGGAGAAATTCCTCTTTATATTTGACTTATTAATACATGTAGATACTATGTTGTTAAACTACAATCTATTGATTTTTTCTTTGAATCGGTTGGTTATATCATTTTTTTTAACCACTCGCTCAAGTCAAAGGAAGGCACACACAATGTAAATTACAATCTAAAAATATAACGTTGACGTAATTGCAAAAGTTGAATGATGCTGTGCTGTGGCTGTGCTGTGAGTCAAGTTCAAGTTCAAGTTTATTCAAACCAATCAAAAACACAACATTTTAACAAATAATTGACAAAGATAGAACATGATGGGTTGGGACCCCGGAGAAAGCAGAGCTGTGATAGCGGGCCCCTTACACGGTTACAGTATAAAAACAAAAAAAGTATAATACATTTGAGTATATTGAATATGGCATAAACATATTTACAATGATAAGTAGGGATTAAAAATGGGAATACCAAAAAAGTTTAAAATCCACACACACACACACACATCACACACACATACACAAAATTAACACACACATACACACACACCCACACGCAGCAAACACGCAGACCAACACACACGTACTCTGAGTGACTGAGTTGCTGTAGATATGGCATAGTCCGAGATTTGAACAGTTTTCCTAAACTTGATAATGCCAATATGATTAGATACTAGATATGCCCACTCATACTATGTCAATACCAAGTTTGACCTAGAGTATTAGTAGATGAAAGTGGGACTAAAGAAGGCACTCCCGATTTTTTTTTTGTCGCTTGTGAAAAGCGTAATATATACATTGCAGGAACATACACTAAAATTTCGCTACAGTCCCAAAGTGGCTTGCTGGCTAGCGTTGATATGCCTAGAAAGTATTTTAATTGTGATTAGTCTAGATTGATTAGCCCTAATATATTTTGGGCCTTTTTTTAAACAGCATGAGCATAGATTTCTAGCATGAATTGAGAAACTGAATCATGGTTTTTCACAATTTCAGGCAAGGCCCAGAAAGGAGCTGCAGATCATTGAAATTATATTTTTCTCTGAGCTTTGTTGGCGCGTGTCATTCAATTTTGCATAATTACACTGATTAAAAGGCCAAGATTGAAAATCTTAATTTAATTCAAAGTTTAAAAATTATTTCCAAGTTATTTATTGAAAAGTTTTTAAGGGGAGGGACAGTGTCCTGTACACACATTTTTTTAGTTCTTTTTTTGTATTTTTCTTTTATTACTTTTTGAAGGGGAGAGGGTCCTCTTCTTTTCGTGTTATAAATGCAATCAATGCTTGATTACCATTTTTGTGGGTATTTAATTATATGACTTTCTTAAATCTATATTTCCACATTTATACAGCATTACAGTCAAGATATGTTCTTAAATCAAGAGAGCTCATATTACTCCATCGAGGCTGGAGCTGCACTATAACAAAAAAATGGGTTCTTTGAGATACAGCAACACAGGTAAGCAATGAAAAAAACTGATGTAAAACCTATTGATTTAATAATCGGCTATTTTAAAAAAAAAAAAAAAAAAAAAGATGGATATACCTACACCAGTATTCCTCTTACATAGGCCCTTACAGTGTAAGAGGTAAATAATTAACACATAACATCAGGCCTACATCAGCCAACTAATGTATGAGTTTAATAAAACAATAATACCTAATTTCAAAACTCAAAGGAAAAAAAGACATATTAACCATTTTGAGACAAAAACTATTTGATGTGGCAAAATTGATGTGCTCATTCTCGTCACTGTAGTTTTTTGGTTTCAAACTTGCAACTGTATCTAAGATAAATTATCAAAAGAGTTTTTAGTTAATTAAAACACATTTCATTTTCTTCAATCCAGCAAAACAAGCCACTTATGATGGGGCCACAGCAGCAAACTAATACTAATTCAGGAGGAAAATCTTCTTTCAAGTCCACATCCACTTCCTCATCTGGTAAACACTCCCGGAAATCAAAGGTAATTAATAGTGTACCCCTGCCTATATAACATAGGTTGCAAATATTGTACGTCATTTAGACGCATCAATATGTGGTATTTTGACAATGAATCGTTACACTATTCCAAAAACCTGTACGTTGTTCATTATTGTAGCGTCAATAAGATAAAGGTTACAAATTTATGCGATTGATATGTTATCGGCAAAAGAGGGCAGTTTTAATTGAATTGCTGATAAGCTAATAGACATATGATTGACATGAATTAATCAAATATTATATTTTCCCCATAATTCAAATACTTTGGCAAGTAACGACAAGGTTACTTATTCTCTTTAATTTACTTTGATGTATACATGCATTATAAATGACGGGAAATATTTACAAAATGTCTGAAGTAGTGCCACCCTACCCCTTTTCACCAGTTAGAAATTTAGATTTGGCAATTCTACAAACTTGTGTCTCTCAAGATCAGTATAAATCATTAAACCAGGTACTTATTTTCATTGTATTGTTTCATTCTTTCATACCCAGTTTTCCAGTTCTCAACATCTGGTGGTCGACAAAGTGGTGTTGCAGAATTGAAACAGCTCAGATTACTGCAGTATTGCTGTCATGCTGGCTGTATTTGGCAGAGGCCTGGTGCATTCTCTTTAACCGGGGTTAAAAGAATGCTACTGGCCAGGAGTACACCCTTCATTGGATAACTGCTGCTTCACCAGGATGTAAGTAAAACACTTTGATCTTTTAATTGTGTAATTGTTCAGTTTCAAGTTAAGTTTAAGATGAAAGTATGAACACCATAGCCATAGCTTCATCCGTAAAAAAATCATTATCGTCCCCCTTCCCTTCGGGCCCATTAATGAAGTGACATTCAGCCATGTTTTGTACTGTACCTAATCAGATGGTGTGCTTTGCCATCTCCTTTGCGGCTAAACGGTGTCAAGTTTGCATGTAAATATGTTTCAGTCAACAAAGGGGGTCACATATGAGTATCTTTGTATTCATTTTATATAAAAATTTACTTTTAATTTGATTATTAATTGTTATTGGATAAATACACATTTTTATTTTCTGTCCTATAAGTTTGTATTCATTTATCTTATCTGCTGCATAGCAAATTGGTATTTTAATCAATCTTCTGATTACATGTACTGCAGGTTTGATATTTTCTCTCTACATTTTTTTCTTTATACACCTTTTGATTTTACAAGACATCTAGCAATAAAGATAATCAACCATGGTCAGAATAAGAAGAGATCAGTCCAAGCTGGCCAAGAGACAATTTGAATGCAGGAAGATCAGGAGATGAGGTTGACTAAATATATGCTGATTTTTTATCATGTACATACAGGTTACTTTGGCTCATTTCTTATCAAATCACTAAAAAAGGTTAAGCATAGGCCATCATTGCTTAAACTCCATATTTACGATAGCTCTACTATCAAGGTTTCCATGGAAAATTACCATTATTTGCCACTATTCTTACGACGGGGCTAATTTTATATCTGATTTTGATGGAAATAGGCATTTTTGTTAAAACAACATCTCACACCACTACATCTCAAATTAGTCAGGTCAATCCTGTGAAGGATTGTGAGATAGGGCTAAAAGGGCCATTTACATGTATACCGAAGGTTGTATTTTGAGAACTACATTGTACTGGGTCAAATTACACATAATTTGTATTTTTGAGAAACAGAATTTAAAAAAGCTTTCAAATCTGTTATCACCATAAAGCTGGCTACTTAAGTGAGAGCTCAATAATGGTATCGTTTACCTATAATTTATTACCATAATGTTTTATCCTAAAAACTATTGTTATAATAACAATATTACATGTAGAGTACATGGAATATTTTTTCTGCAACTCTTCTTAATTTTTTTGTTATAAAATAATTGTACTTGCCATTGGGCATCTGATTATTTTAAGTTTCATGAAACATGTTGTAATGCATTGTTCACACAAAGGCGATTTCAAAGTATGAGTCCCTGCGAGTCTTCACAAGCTCCAACTCATAGAAACTCAAGTTTGTACCAAGTCGTTCGGGAGTTCTCAAGAGCTTGATAAAATTTTCATTTTTTTTTAATTTTAACATTGTGTGAGCTTACTACGACCTCACACGAGTTGCGGTAATGAAGAGTTATCAAGAGTTTAATGAAGAGTTTTACAAGTGGCCCCCCCAAAAAAAATCAAACCGCCACTACTCGCACAACCTCATACTTTCAACTTGATTCTGTGTGAACAAACAATACATACATATGTAATGTTAATTACTGTCAGTATGTGTTAACCCTAAGGGGGGGGGTTGGGGATGGTGCGGTGATGGTGGATACCGCTCCCTCAACATTTAGCACAATATGTGTTTCATATGTCTTGCAAACTTTTGTGACATCCATGGTGGGGGGAGAGTAGAATAAACCCCTGACATGACCAATGGAGCCTGCCCTTTTATGGTTAAGCTGAAGTGCTCACACTACATCTTTCATGTCCTTCAAAAATGTTTGTGGATCGTAAAAGCAAATAAATCCTTTGGTCTTTGAAATTCATCCGCAATATAACTTTGTATCTTATAGTTTTTGCTTGCCAATTACAAATATATAAGTTAATACAGTCCACTCCTACTATAATTACTAAGAAAATACCATGTCAAGCCAGGTCTTCAAGTTCCACTTTTTTAAAGACTTTGTCTCTGTAATTAGTACAAGACTTCAGTACATTGTTAATTGAGGCTCTGATCAGGCAGTAAGCTTCCTCATGACCAGCTCAATAGCATATTATTTTATGAAAAAAATGGTGTAACTGTCGGATTGCATCATGCTAAAATGTCAATATTTTAAAATCAGTGTCCTAAAGAAAAAAGTTCACCTTATAATTGAATAATGAAGGTAATTTCAATTTTCAAGTATAAGACTTCAGTACATTGTTAATTGAGGCTCAGGCAGTAAAGCTTCCTCATGACCAGCTCAATAGCATAGGAGTGAACTGTAAGTCTTGAGCGTTTAAAATATGTGTGCTTTAAACCAAAATTATAAGTATTTAAGTATTTTATGAAAAAATGGTGTAACTGGCAGATTGCATCATGCTAAAATGTCAATATTTTAAATTCAGTGTCCTAAAGAAAAAAGTCCACCTTATAATTGAATGGTGAAGGTAATTTCAAGTTATAATCTTTTATTGTTTTAAACTTTGCATCATGGGAATGGTTTCTAAGTCAAATTTATTCTTCAGTCCCAACAAATGCAACTTAGGCAGGGTTTACTGTGCTTTGCTTTGACTAACAAACTGAAAACGATAAAATATGTTAGAGAAGATGACTTTAAAAGATTTTAATACACGATTAGACAACTCATAATTAGGAGATTATTGATTTACATGTATAATGCAAATTTTGTTCAACCAAATTGGTCCCAAATATCATGTTTTATTCTATTGCTTCACCATTACTCTCTACAAGCATAAATGTTGCTACATTTATAACAAAATGCAATAGCCTCAAGAGATCTTAACTACACTATTTGAATGAATCTAAATGACATGGCTTTAACAATGAAAATTTGTACTCTGTACCAAAAAATAAGATTTCCTATGTGTGTAAAATTTAACTTGTCCATTCTTGTAGTTTTATCTGAAATGTTCGATTTTAAGATTAAAAAGAAAAAAATACTCTGTATAATTTCTACTCTCGATATGTTTTTTTTTTTTTCAGTTTCCTTTTGTTTTAAGGTACTGCGCTCCAAAGGGTTACGATTGCAGTACACGTGTTGCAGTACCACTGCAACAGAACTGTAGAATACTGTGGAAGTACCCAACACTACTGCAATGACACCTCCATACGCTTACTGCAGTAATACTATAGTGATACTGCAATGATACTGCTGTACAAATACTGCAGTAAAGCTACATTGCTACTGCGGTATTACTGCGTACGAATACTGCGGTATTACTGCGGTACGAGTACTGCGGTACGAGTACTGCGCGGTATTACTGCGGTATTACTGCGGTACGAGTACTGCGGTATTACTGCGGTACGAGTACTGCGGTATTACAGCGGTACGAATACTGCGGTATCACTGCGGTACGAATACTGCGGTATTACTGCAGTACGAATACTGCAGTATTACTGCGATATTACTGCAGTATTACTGCAGTACGTATACTGCGGTATTACTGCAGTATGAATACTGCGGTATTATTGCAATACTACTGCAGTACAGGTACTGCGGTACAAGTACCATGCAGTACAATTACTGCAATAGTACCGCAGTACTCCGATAAAGTACTGCAGTAATCCGATAAAGTTCCGCAGTAATCCGATAAAATGTCTGCGGTATTTTTACTGCAGTACAAGTACTGCCAAAAGTACTGCGGTAAAAGGGCCAATTTACCGGAGTACATTTGCAGTACATTTACTGCAAGTACTGCAGTACCTAGTACTGCGGTATTACAGCAGTACATTTACTGCAGTACTACTGCAGTACTTTTTTACAAGGGTTTGCTACACTAGAAAAGCGATTGATTCTATTGTCTTAGACTTACATTCATATTGTGTGTGAAGTATCGTTTTCATTATTATTTTTTTTTTTAGAATTACGATTTGTTTTATTTTTAATGCTAAAGACTGGGAAACATCGTCTAAAAGATCGAGGCAAAGGAAAGCACAAGAATTGTTGAGTCAAAGGGAACCACAAGAATTGATGTTTGCGGCATCTCAGGGGGCTTACAGGAAAAACCCTGACTTAAAATATGTCCTGAACTTTACATTGATATCTCCATCAAGACCTACCAAGGTCAGAAAACTCATATCGAAACCAATTATAACGCAAGAATCGTACACCCCTGATGAAGCGTTGTCACTGCTTCTAGAAACGGACATGACAAAACAATCGTATCAAACAATAAGAACGGCGGCAAAACAGAAACATGTGGACATCTACCCTTCCTACAATGAAGTGAGAGAAGCCAAAAAGAACTGCTATCCTGAAAATATATCGATCAAGGAGGATTCTGCCAAAGTGCCTGTCCAGAATCTTCTTGATCACACAACACTGAGGATCATTCAGGAACAGAAGGATGCAATCACTGGTATTGTGGAGAGTCTTGCGGATGATGAACAGCTCCCGTGTAAACTTGTATGTAAGTGGGGATTTGATGGCTCCTCTAGCCAGAGTGAGTACAAACAAAAGTTCACCTCAACAGAACAATCGGATGAAAGCTTGTTTTGCACTACATTGGTTCCTTTGCAGTTGCTATCAAATGATCGTGTATTGTGGCAGAACCCAGTTCCGTCTTCAACGAGATTTTGCCGGCCCATTCATCTGCAGTTCAAGAAAGAAACTACCGAGTTATCTCAAGAAGAGAACAGATCAATCGGTGCAGAAATAGCTAAACTTACAACCCATGGATGTTACTTTGGATATTAACTACGAAGTGGAAGCGGACCTCAACAGGAAGGCTGATCTTAAAGTGAGGTATGACTTACATCTCACGATGGTTGACCAGAAGGTGATAAACGCACTGACGGAGACGAAATCATCAATGCGATGCTTTGTTTGCGGAGCAACGCCTAAGCAATTAAACAACATTGAAGAGTTACCTAGCACGGTGGAAGAATCATTCAAGTATGGCCTCTCACCACCTCATAAGTGGATCAGATGTTTCGAGATGCTGATTCACATCGCATATCGAATTCCGGTGAAGAAGTGGCGAGTTACAACAGACCAGGATAAGGCTGCAGTTGTTGATAGGAAACAGCAAATCCACGACAGATTCAAAACAGAACTTGGGCTCAAGGTGGATGAGCCAAAGCAGGGTGCTGGCAACACCAATGACGGCAACACAGCTCGGAGAGCATTTGATAATGAACGATCATTTGCAGATATCTGTGGATTGGATGAATCCCTTGTACACTGCTTGCACATGATCCTCGTGGCCATCTCATGTAAGCTTCCCCTTAACCCTGACAAATTCGGAGCTTATTGTCGGGAGACAGCAGAGCTGCAGGTACAGCTTTACCCTTGGTTCCGGATGCCTGTAAGTGTTCATGTCCTGTTGATTCATGGGGCGAAGATTCTTTCCACATCCGTGCTCCCCATAGGAATGATGAGCGAGGAGGCCCAGGAAGCACGGAACAAAGATAATAAACTATTCCGTCGAAGACATGCGCGGAAAACATCCCGAGTCGACAATATGAGTGATGTCTTCCACATACTAATGGTGACCAGTGATATCATCATTAGCAGTAGGTCAATTGGTGCACCAAAGTCCCAACCATTACCTCGTGAGGTTCAGAGAATGGTCAAAGCATCTTATCATTTTGAAGACAGTGAAAGCTCCGACAATGATTCTGAATAATATGGTGAGTGAATATATAAATGTTTATATAATTTTGTTCGATTTGAGGATTGCTTTTTGAACAAAGTTAAATATTGAGTTATCAAATCGATGTGTGGTAAACCTTTGAAGATTACTCTTTTCTCACTTGGAAGGACCATGTTGACCATGTTGACAGTACATCTGAGCATTTAGAAACATAAACCAAGCTTTTCTCGTATCAATTTTGAAGAAATATATTAAGAAACATAAACGGCTATATAGCCTTAACGGGCATATTGCGTCGTTTACAGGTATATCTCCTATGTTTTAAGTAGCCAATTAAAAACCAGTATCACAGTGACGTCATATGCATTTGAAATTATTCCCAGTCGACTCTATGCCCCAAATTACCCCAGATTAGTGAGTTTTGGCGATTGAAAACACATATAAATACTTTTGGCGCACTTTAAGCTCATTCTGGCCCACTGTGTGACGGTTTGAGCGTTGAGTTTTACATTACATTTTGGCAGGTTGTTGGTGATTTAGTTATTAATGCATTTAATGATAGTATAGAATGTAAAGAATTATCACCCTCTCAAAAGCAAGCAGTAATCACACTAATTCACAAGGAAGGTAAAGATCCAACACTCATTAGTAACTATAGACCCATATCACTGCTTAACGTAGACTATAAAATTCTCACCAAGATACTCTCAAAAAGAATAAAAGCGATTCTGAGTAACATTATTTCAGTTGACCAGGTAGGATACTTAGATGATAGAAATATTGGTGAAGTAATAAGATTAATCAATGATATGATATTTCACACCTCAAATTTTAATAAGTCAGGATATTTATTGGCAATAGATTTTGAAAAGGCTTTCGATTCTATTTCACATGTATTTCTTCAAAAGGCACTTTATTCATTCGGTCTTGGAACGATGTTTATGGCCTGGGTTAAAGCACTTTACACTAATACACAAAGCTGTGTTTTCAATAGAGGAAAATCAACCGGTTATTTTAATGTTGAGCGGGGGCTAAGGCAAGGGGACCCTCTGTCCCCATATCTCTTTATATTGTGTATAGAGTGTTTAGCTCATTGCATTCGAAACGATAATATGGTGAAGGGTATTCGCTTTGACCAAACAGAAATAAAGCAAATTCTTTATGCTGATGATATGACAATATTTGTGCAAGATTTAGACTCTATAGATAGATTAAATATAATCCTAGAGAAGTTTAAGAAAATATCAGGACTGAAGATCAATAAGAATAAAACATTTATTTTGCCTCTAGGTTCCCCTGTTCCCTCTGGAAACAATTTTTCTTTCGGTAAAAGAGTTAATATTGTAAAAATACTAGGTATTTATTTTTCACTAAATCCTGATGTAGCTGAAAAAATGAATTTTAAAGAAATCTTGAGCAAAATTAAAAAAAAAAATTGAATTGGTGGAAACAAAGAGATCTCACTTTGATTGGAAAAATTCATTTGCTAAAAACATATGCGCACTCAAAGTTGATTTATGTAAGTTCTCTATCTCCGGTACCCGATTGGGTGTTCAAAGAAATTGATGATATGTGTTTTGACTTTTTATGGCGAGGGAAGGACAAAATAAAAAGAAACACGATGTATCTTGACTACAGGCAAGGGGGTCTAAAAATGCTTAATTTCAGACTTTTTGTAAAGGTACAAAGGGTGATGTGGATCAAAAGACTTGTAGCTGGTAATCAAAAGGTGAAGTGGAAAAAGTATTTTAAATTTCTCCTAAGAACATTGGTGGTAATTAAATTTTTTACTGCAATTCTTCTCCTGATATGATCCATGTGAACTTACCAAAATATTACCGAGAAATGCTACGTATTTGGTCCAATATAAACATTTTTATTAAAAAGGATACAACTAATAAAAGAAATGAAATTATTTTCAATAATAGGTGTATTGCAAAGAAAGGAAAACCCTTTTTTCATGAAACTCTGTTCCTCAAAAACATTTTTAAATTACACCACATAACAGATGAACAAGGAGCACTCAAGTCGGATTTTTTTTTTTAGGTGTATGGGACTGGACGAGGAGGAAGTGTCGGTCATTAAAGAAATATTTGAACACACCCCTAGAGAATGGAAATACGATTTAGGAAGGCATACGCCAGTGGATGGTTTGAATATTGAATTTGTTTGTCATGAAAAAAAAATCCAATTCGACTCAGTGAGTTCAAAAAATCTTTACAGGTCGTGCATAACAAAGCTGGCTGACCAACCAATCAGTTTTCAAAATTTAGCATTATCATATAGCTTGTCAGATAAAGAGGCGGGAAAAACGTTTTATTGTCCTAGATTTAGCACTTTAGATAACAAGTTGAGAGAATTCCAATGTAAAATGTTATACAATATTATTTTTGTGAATCATCACCTATACAGGTTTCATTTTATAGCAAGTGATAAATGTTCTTTTTGTAATAAATATGAAGAAACCTATAGGCATATATTTTTTGAATGTGAAAAAGTAGGAGATTTATGGGAACATAGTAGTAATTTTTTCAGTCTTCCAATTCTCAAGAAACTAAGTTGGAAGGAAATTCATATTGGTATCGAGGAAACAGCTGTAAACATACAATTACTTAATCATATCATTTTACTTATCAAATATTTAATATATCAAGGGAGAGGAAAAGGAAAACCACCAACTCCTGAAGAGATAGGAGAAAGGTTACTTTTAAGCAAAGAAGAAGAAAGGAAAATTGCAATAGAGCGGAAAACGTTAACACAACACTATAAAAAATGGGAACATTTAAAAGTATTTAACACTAATCAAAATAATGCGAAAGATGGGAAAGGGAGGGAGGCGCCCGGTTTGCCCATACATGGGTTTGATCGATCTATGCCACTGTAGACTGCCCTCTATCTTGTTTTCTGTTTGTTTTGTTTGTTTGTTTGTTTTTGTTTTTGTTTTTGTTTTTGTTTTTGTTTTGTTTTGTTTTTCGTTTTTGTTTTTGTTTTGTTTTGTTTTTTTTTGTTTTTTGTTTTGTTTTGTTTTGTTTGTTTTTTTAGCGTGTGTATGTGTGTGTGTGTGTGTGGGTGTGTGAATGTGTTTGGATGTGAGGGTGGGGTGCATAATACATTCACTCATTCAAGTTTATATAATTGCCTTTTTGCAAAATATTTTTTTATGCTTACAGTTGGTAATATCTGTTGCAATATTTTATAGACTCTTGCAGAGTCCTTTAATAATTATTTTCTGTGATCTTGACTATGTTAAAGCTCAGAGGCAGTTAATATGTTATGTTATTTTCTCAGATTATGCATGTATGTTTATGATTTGAATGAACAATAAAGAATACTACAAAAAAAAAAAAAAAAAACATAGTGAGCTCTGTTACGATCGGGCTTCTGTACAGCAGGCACGGGACATGCCCCCGCACGCGCTGAAAACGAAAGAAATTCACGGAAAAATCAAAGGAGGACCGTTTGACTGTTACTTTGACAAGCCATTTCTATATGCCTCTAAAATCTAATTGTTTGTTTATTGTGGGACGATATATCAAGGACATATGGATCGACACATAACTAAACAGCTATAAAATGCCAAAGACTCTGATTTAACGACACATCTTACCACTCAAAATATAGGGGGGAAAACGAGGTAAGTTTCGATAACAATGCTTTAAAATGAGTATTAGAACTTCGTAACATTTTCAGGGGAAAATGTCTGGGTTTAGGAGGTTGATTTTATCACTTTATCCCTTTCGTTACACTCGTAAACATGACTATACATAATCAATAATTCTGGGGCAATAACAAAATCGAAAAAAAAAGAGAAAAACTCACCAAATCCTCGGCGCAGCATTCGCATTTCCCAGGCGATATTGGAAGTGTCTTTTGTTCTCGAGATACCGATTTTTGTGTAGCAATTTGCAAGTGTACGCGAGAGCGCCATCTTGCGTTTGTGGGGGTACCTACCCTAACTCAATCCCACGCACTGGGGAATCCCCAAAACAATAGGCTGTGCCCTGCGGCGCCTATCCGTGAGCCTTTTGTATAAGGCGGTAAACACAGGCGGCCACATTCCAAACCCCAGCCACATCATCTAGAGAAAGACAACCTCAACTATAATCTTTTTCGTGAATTTCAGAAAGGAATGACTAATTTCATGTTGGATTGATCGTCATGAAATAAATAAAATATGTCCATACCTGCAATATCACTGTGACTGAGCTGTATATAGGAACTATACAGAACTGAGAGAAAGCACTGCTATGAGTTTTGTTGTTCACATCCAATGGGCGTACAAATCTGCCGGTAACTTACAATCTGCAAGTCTTAAACTGGATTAAAAGGAGAAATAAAGCAGTTGGATTAGGCTATTCAAATGTGAGTACAATGTCAAACCAACCCAAAGAATAGCTTATAATAGCCCAACTTATTTTGATCATAGGTTGTTTTACAATAAGGGTATACCGTCCGACAATGGCCTTCTGTGCACTAAAAAATTAAATGTGAGTACGGTAGCCCAAAATCTTCGATGGCAAGCTATTGGACACTGTTAGAGCAACCTACAAGCGAAAAATAAATTATTGAAATACATATTTGACCATATCTGGCATTTTAGGACCAAAATTACTGTCTCATTTCATTTTTCCAATTTCGAGGCTGCACATTTTTATTATTAGCAATGATCATTAGGCATTGTTTTACCAATCAAAATTAATTATTGAAATGCATTTTTTTTTTTACTGAAAACCCCAGAAGCTGGCTTGAAGAAGGCTTGTTTTGTTATTATTGAATAATATTGTATTGTAACTAAGGACCCCATGGAAGAAGAGTGGTATTCTGTTAATACCGCTGAAATGGGCTATCCGCCGTATTCTTATTATAAAATGTACTATGTATATTAGGTATAATGCATTGTTTTACGGTAATAAAAACAAACAAAAAAACAACAATTGGGTGTCAATACCGTCAAAACTCGTACTCTCCGAATTCGGTATTTTACGCATAGTCATGATAGTTAGACATTACTTGATTAACAAAGTTTTTGTCTATAAAAGCACTTATCATATGCAACAAACGTTACTTGTTTACTTCGCTCACATCCACTTATTTTTCAGACGGTTCACGTAGCAATGTTGTCGAATCGATTTCCGTCAAAAATGTCCTCTCCGAAAATGAAGCAATTACAAAATTGGCTTTAAATGTAATAAAAACTTTGAACCCCTATAAACAAAAATAATAATAATAATAATAAGTGGGTGACTTCATGCATCACAATTTAAAGTCAATATCATTTCACTTCTTAAGAACACATGCACAAAAATTTGGGAAAAAACAAACAAACAAACAAATTCCTTTTTTTCTTTTTTTTTTTCTTTTTTTTTTTTTTTTTTTTTTTTTTTTTGGGGGGGGGGGTTGTTAAAATGAGACAGATTAGTATACCCTGATCGTGAAACAACCCTCATGAGGTTTATGCTACAGTCACACAGACACTTACGTTGAGTTACAGTGTCCCCAAAAATTATTTGTACACTTTGAAAAAATGAAATTAAAGAAATCGATGTTGGTTTGAAATTTCAATTACTATTTATATCAGATGGTATGTAATGTCACCATCACCTGAACCCTGAATCTCAAATGTTCCGTCAGTCTCGGAAGTTCTAGGCCGCCATTTGCAATTTTCATGGCCCAAAAATTATTTGTACACTTTAGAAGATGGGTTTTTTAAAGCAGTGTTTAAAGTTTTTTGGGGCCTTTTTTTGGCTTCAAGGGCAGTGATCAATTTCCTCGGCATACTGTCGTCCAATTTAGCACTCATTTCACCGCAATACCATTCCATGTTCGCTGGAGCGTGTCCTGGAGCTGCTGGAGGCTTGATGGTGAGTCTTGAGGGCGCTGTCGCTTTAGATCACCTCCCGTGTGCTAAATGGGAATTAAATCTTGGATCTGAGGTGCTTTTCTAGCTTCTTAACAAGTTCCTGCTAAAATAATGCTTTAATATGCTTCGCTGCATGCTTGGGGTCCCTGTTATGTTGGAAAACAACTTGAAGACCAATAAGCCTTTACGCAAGTGGGAGCCTCTAAGAGGCAAATTAGTCTCATGGACATCAGTTTTCATGATGATATTGATGGACAGACAGTAAGCAATGAAATATAGCAAATTGCACCAAAGACCAAAGAAAACTGCATCCAAGGCCACAGAGGCTGAGGAATGACTGGGTGCCCTCAAGAGTGTCTGCAACAGGCTAAATGGCTACATGACTGTAGGTGGAATAATTGGCAAGAAAGAAGCCAAATGTAAGTGACAGTATCAAAGAAGCGTCATGCTTTTACAAAACAACATGAGAACAAGCCTGCGGAGTTCTAGCACTCTGTCCTAAGACCTAGGTAGTTCAAAAGTGATTGGATATGCTGCACGGGACCATGTGTGTCTTGTAGGTAGCTTTTAGTCAGTCATGCTTGCATATGAAAACGTGAACAATCAAAAAGGACAGTGTTATTTTATACCAAACACGCACAGTTCCACTACAGTGCACTAACGACCAG
>CALNVZ010003429.1:873213-910291 GCA_940671915.1 Paracentrotus lividus
TCGAAAAAAAAGAGAAAAAAAACTCACCAAAATCCTCGGCGCAGCAATTCGCATTTCCCAGGCGATATTGGAAAGTGTCTTTTGTTCTCGAGATAACCGATTTTTGTGTAGCAATTTGCAAGTGTACGCGAGAGCGCCATCTTGCGTTTGTGGGGTACCTACCCTAACTCAATCCCACGCACTGGGGAATCCAAAACAAATAGGCTTGTGCCCTGCGGCGCCTATCCGTGAGCCTTTTGTATAAGGCGGTAAACACAGGCGGCCACATCCAACCCCAGCCACATCATCTAGAGAAAGACAACCTCAACTATAATCTTTTTCGTGAATTTCAGAAAGGAATGACTAATTTCATGTTGGATTGATCGTCATGAAATAAATAAAATAGTCCATACCCAATATGCACTGTGACTTGACTGTGTAATATAGGAACTATACAGAATGAGAGAAGCACTGCTATGAGTTTGTTGTTCCATCCAATGGGCTAGCAAATCTGCCGGTAACTTACAATCTGCCAAGTCTTAAACTGGATTAAAAGGAAAAAAAGCAGTTGGATTAGGCTATTCAAATGTGAGTACAATGTCAACCACCCAAAAGAATAGCTTATAATAGCCACAACTTATTTTGATCATAGGTTGTTTTACAAAATAAGGGTATACCGTCCGACAATGGCCTTCTGTTGCACTAAAAAATAATATGTGAGTACGGTAGCCCAAAATCTTCGATGGCAAGCTATTGGACACTGTTAGAGCAACCTACAAGCGAAAAATAAATTATTGAAATACCATATTTGACCATATCTGGCATTTTAGGACAAAATTACTGTCTCATTTCATTTTTCCAATTTCGAGGCTGCACATTTTATTATATAGCAATGATCATTAGGCATTGTTTTACCAAATCAAAATTAATTATTGAAATGCATTTTTTTTTTTACTGAAAACCCCCTGGCTTGAAGAAGGCTTTTTTTGTTATTATTGAATAATATTGTATTGTAACTAAGGACCCATGGAGAAGAGTGGTATTCTGTTAAAACCGCTGAAATGGGCTATCCCGCCGTATTCTTATTATAAAAATGTACTATGTATATTAGGTATAATGCATTGTTTTACGGTAATAAAAAACAAACACAAAAAAAACAACAATTGGGTGTTTCAATACCGTCAAAAACTCGTACTCTCCGAATTCGGTATTTTACGCATAGTCATGATAGTTTAGACATTACTTGATTAACAAAGTTTTTGTCTATAAAGCACTTATCATATGCAACAAACGTTACTTGTTTACTTCGCTCACATCCACTTATTTTTCAGACGGTTCACGTAGCAATGTTGTCGAATCGATTTCCGTCAAAAATGTCCTCTCCGAAAATGAACAATTACAAAATTGGCTTAAATGTAATAAAACTTTGAACCCCTATAAACAAAATAATAATAATAATAATAAGTGGGTGACTTCAGTGCATCACAATTTAAAGTCAATATCATTTCACCTTCTAAGAACACATGCACAAAATTTGGGAAAAAACAAACAAACAAACAAATTCCTTTTTTTCTTTTTTTTTTTTTTTCTTTTTTTTTTTTTTTTTTTTTTTTTGGGGGGGGGGTTGTTAAAATGAGACAGATTAGTATACCTGATCGTGAAACAACCCTCATGAGGTTTATGCTACAGTCACACAGACACTTACGTTGAGTTACAGTGTCCCAAAAATTATTTGTACACTTTGAAAAAATGAAATTAAAAGAAATCGATGTTGTGTTGAAATTTCATTACTATTATATCATGATGGTATGTAATGTCACCATCACCTGAACCCTGAATCTCAAATGTTCCGTCAGTCTCGGAAGTTCTAGGCCGCCATTTGCAATTTTCATGGCCCAAAAATTATTTGTACACTTAGAAGATGGGTTTTTTAAAGCAGTGTTTAAAGTTTTTTGGGCCTTTTTTTGGCTTCAAGGGCAGTGATCAATTTCCTCGGCATATCGTCCAATTTTAGCACTATTTTCACCGCAATACATTCCATGTTCGCTGGAGCGTGTCCTGGAGCTGCTGGAGGCTTGATGGTGAGTCTTGAGGCGCTGTCGCTTTAGATCACCTCCCGTGTGCTAAATGGGAGATTAAATCTTGGATCTGAGGTGCCTTTTCTAGCTTTCTTAACAAGTTCCTGCTAAAATAATGCTTTAATATGCTTCGCTGCATGCTTGGGGTCCCTGTTATGTTGAAAACAACTTAAGACCAATAAGCCTTTACGCAAGTGGGAGCCTCTAAGAGGCAAAATAGTCTCATGGACATCAGTTTTCATGATGATATTGATGGACAGACAGTAAGCAATGAAATATAGCAAATTGCAACCAAAGAAAACTGCATCCAAGGCCACAGAGGCTGAGGAATGACTGGGTGCCCTCAAGAGTGTCCTGCAACAGGCTAAATGGCTACATGACTGTAGGTGGAATAATTGGCAAGAAAAGAAGCCAAATGTAAGTGACAGTATCAAAGAAGCGTCATGCTTTTACAAAACAACATGAGAACAAGCCTGCGGAGTTCTAGCACTCTGTCCTAAGACCTAGGTAGTTCAAAAGTGATTGGATATGCTGCACGGGACCATGTGTGTCTTGTAGGTAGCTTTTAGTCAGTCATGCTTGCATATGAAAACGTGAACAATCAAAAAGGACAGTGTATTTTATACCAAACACGCACAGTTCCACTACAGTGCACTAACGACCAGAAAGAATCTTACGGGAAATGTGTGTACTGGGATAGACTCTCTCTACGTCTGACCGTCGATATCGCGATAACAATGCCCTGAATAAAGACCGTGTAAAAGGAGAGTGCAAGCTTTGCAGTCAGGATCGAAGTATTTTATCATGATATTTTTTTTATGATATCAAAAACGCGGGGGAAAATATTGACCAATCACAAAGAAGTTAAAATCATTGGAAAGAGAAATTAATATATTTACTTCACTCAGCGTAACTAGAAATCGATGCGCTGCTGAATTTTACAGAAAGCTTTTAGTGACTGCTGTTTGACCAAATATTCATTTTCACACAGAAAAACGACCCAAAAATGACTAAAATGGGAGATTTTAAAGCTCAAAACGCGAGGGTTAGGGGTAAAAAAAATATTCTTCCCAAGGTTTTATCTTGTTTAATACATTAACCCTCATAAAACCTGTGTAACTAAGTAAATGATCTTCTCGATTTTTTTTTATTCCAGTATATTCAACAAAACTCCCGTTTTTCGGGCATCTTCCTTCCATTGACAATCGGTGCGTGAAAATGGTTTTCCTAGAAAGAAGCCCCAACGTTTTCATATGGAGCCAACAGTGAAGCACAGTGAGGATGCTTCATGAATTCGGAGTTGTATGGCAGCCAGTAGAGTTGGAAGAGATAAATTTCAAACATGGCATCATGAATGCTGAAGCCATGAGGATATTCTTGCTCTTCAGAATGGCAGATGCTCACATCTGCTTCAAGTCTGAATGGTCATCAATTTACGGTCCAACAAACAATGACCCCAGGTACATATCAAACCATATAAAAGCAATATTGCAACATAAACAGTTAAGCTGCAAGAAAGGGCACCTCGCAGCCCAGATTTAATCCCCATTTAGCACATGAGAAGTGATCCGAAGCGACAGCCCCTCTAGACTGACCATCCAACATCCCAGCAGCTCCAGGACACCCTCCAGCGCACTTGAATGGTATTGCGGTGAAATGAGTGGCTAAATTGGTCGACAGTATGCCAGAAGGTTGATGACTGCCCTGGAACCAAAAGAAGACCCCCCAAAATCTTTAAACACTCCTTTTAAAAACCCAGTGTTCTGAAGTGTACAAATAATTTTTGCGCCCATGAAAATTGCAAATGCGTGCCTAGAACTTCAACCGAGACTGACGGAAATTTTGAGATTTAGTGTTAAGGTGATAGTGACATTACCTACCATTTGATATAAATAGTAATTAAAATTTCAAGCCGACATCAATTTATTTAATTCCATATTTTCAAAGTGTACAAATAATTTTTGGGGACACTGTACGTCCGGTTGCGTCCAAAAATTATTTTCTTTTCTTCGGATCCCCACGGATGCTTACCCGTCATAGTTAGCAGTAGAAATATTGATAGTTTCGTTCATCCAGTAAAACAATGAAATACATAAGAAATTATAGAATAGAAGATGAAATAAGATTACAACAACACAAACGTATCTATACGTAAGTGTCTGTGTGACTGTAGCATTAGGGTTTGCTATGTTGCTTCATTTGAGAGTATGGTAAGAGTGCCCAAGTCTGCGCAGTGCCTATGTCTGCACACCCACGTAAATGGGCGATTTTCATAGAACAAAACATCAAACTGACTCCAATTTTCAATCTTATGCTACAGTCACACAGACACTTATGCTACAGTCACACAGAACTTACGTTGAGTTACGTCCAGCGTTACGTCCAAAAATTGTCATTTTTTTCTGCGAATCCCCACGGATGCCTGCCCGTCACGCTTCAATAATTATAAGATATACGGAACAAAATGCGGATGATACGAATAGTTACGTTCAGATACGGGCACTTGCGTCCACTTACGAATAACCTTGCGAGTCTACTCGGTCTTTGTTTTTTCCGACTTCCGGAAACTTCCGGACACTTTTAAACAATTGCGGGGATTTCTGCGTTTTCAGATAACTGGGAATTGTAATGAAAAATTATTTATCTCTCTGGTCAATGAGTGTGGGTTTTTTTTTAAACCTTCGGTAATAGATCACCTTTCCTATTTCTGCTACTTATGGCTTCAAAGTCTTACCCAAAAAGCAATGTGGTAGGTACAAAGACAAAGGCTGAAGAGGGCTACATGGCAACAGACGTTGATCCAGGGGGTAAGCACCGTACCCCATCCCCCCCCCCAAAAAAAAAAAAAAGAGATAGCGAGAGAGAGAGAAGGGGGGGGGGGGAGAAGGTAGAATAACAGGGGGGAAAACGAAGAATGTAAAATAATTTGGTTTCAAACAACTTGTTATATCGCTTCTATATACAGGCCATTTAAGAATATTAGGTCCCTAATAAACAGACAAAAACGAATGATTTTTTTTTTAAATAAAGGAACCAATCGAAAGATAAAATATCCCAGAAGAGAGAACATGCAGCGAAATCCCTAATTTACGCAATTAATTATTAGATTATATCATAGTTTTCAAAGAGGTCTATCTTTTTTAAAAGTTTAACTTGCACTTTTATAGAAGAGGAAAAGAGAATTTTAATTCATGACCCTCCTTGCGGATGGCCGCGTCCATGCTGCGTTCATGCTGCGTCCACTCAGCCAAATCTATACGCAGCGGACGTAACTAAACGTAAGTGTCTGTGTGACTGTAGCATTACGTTTAGTTACGTCCGCTGCGTATAGATTTAGCTGAGTGGACGCAGCATGAACGCAGCATGGACGCGGTCATCCGCAAGGAACGTAAGTATACGTATCTGTCCGAAACTGAACCGTATCGGTACGCACAATGATGGCGCCAAGCCTGCGAAATTTTAAAATGTTCAAAATTTCGCAGGGTATCTTTACGGATGCTGACTTACGTAAGTAACCGTAACTAAACGTAATTTTCCGTAAATGAACGTAACTATCCGTATCTAGGACGCAGACCATCCGGGGAAAATTCTGAAGTTCCATTTGCGCTGATTTGCGTCCACCGTAAGTATTCGCAATTATCCGTAATTAAACGTATCAAAAGTTTAAGTATCCAAAACAATACACTTAAGAGGCTGCGGACAAACACTTAAGCGTTGCGGATAATTGCGTCCTATCACGTTTTGGAGCTCCCAAACACCCGTTCTTGTTTGCACATGGATAGGGGTTATATAAATGTAATAGCTTAGAGGGGGCAGGTCCTAAATTTCCTGGAGGGAGAGGGGGGAGGGGACAAATTGAAAAAAAAAACAACCTAATGATAATTCAAGCGAGCTTCCACTCAATAAAAAAAAATAATGGAAAACAGGATGTTCGAAACCATATTTGATTGAAATCCTCTGCAATTAAATCTTATAATTCAATAATTCCCCCCCCCCTTTATGTGACAAGAATATATTGAATAAATTTGTTTTAAATTCTTTTTATTTGGATAATCCCTAGCATAAACATGGTTATGACCTCTTGAGAGCGCGATGCCCGGTCAAGAAGGGTTATTGATATACATTTGTTTAAATTATGTCATTTAATCACGGGAGTGCACAGCGCAAATACTCTATTTATCATTTAATAAGTAGGAAAGCAGGACAGTCTGATCTGTTTGGGCTACAATCATATTGACTAAATGATAGAATGCGAGAGTGAACAAAAAATTGCTATTAACTGATTAGAAAGCAAGGCAAGTTATGCACTCGCCCCCCCCCCCCAAAAAAAAAGGGGGACAATTTTAACATTATAATCACTTTAATATATTCTCTTTTTGCTTTTCAATTTTATAATTACCTCAATATACGTGCGGAAAAAATGTGGGACCAAAAAAAGGAGGGCCATAAATTGAAATTCTCTTTCCCTCTTCTATACCGAGTAAGTCAAAAAAAACTTTACACATAGAAAAAAGTCAATAAAAAGAAAACTAATTTATAAACCCTAAATTATTTTACATATTCTTAAAGAGTAACTCCTCCCAGATCTTCTTGAACCATATTTGTGTGGTATGTCTTTACGCTTGGATGAACACGACGTATTGTTTGCGAACATGCCAATTTCGAATTGTGCCAGGGTGGGGATGAAATTGAAACAACAAAAGCTAATAAAAAAGCAACTCCACCATGAATAAAATATCATAACTTTTTAACGAAAATGTCTTCCGCTTAATAACTTGGCAGGGGTGTTGTTACACATATTGACTACATTTTGTATGAAAATGAGATAAATCTTTACAGTCAGGCATGAGTGAGCACACGTCAAAGTGGCAATTTACTCTTTGATGTGTACTCATTCGTGCATTACATGACGAGTCAATCTAATTTTTATACAAAATGTAGGCAATATGTGTAACAATATTCCTGCCAAGTTATTAAGCGGAAGACATTTTCGTTAAAAAGTTATGATATTTTATTCATGATGGAGTAGCTTTTTTTGTCACCTTTTGTTGTTTCAGTTTCATCCCCACCCTGGCACAATTCGAAATTTGCATGTTCGCAAACAATGCGTCGTGTTCATTCAAGCGTAAAGACATACCACACAAAAATGGTACCAGAAGATGCGGGAGGAGTTACTCTTTCAGAATATGTAAAATAATTTAGGGTTTATGAATTGGTTTTCTTTTTATTGACATTTTTCTAGGTGTAAAGTTTTTTTTTGACTCACTCGGTATAAATGGGAGTTAAACTTTTGAAAAAGACCTCTTTGAAAACTATAATAATTATAATCTAGTAATCAGTTAATAAGGGATTTCGCTGCATGTTGTCTCTTCTGGGATGTTTTATCTTTCGATTGGTTCCTTTATTTACAAAAAATAAAAATAAATAAATCATTCGTTTTTGTCTGTTTATTAGGGACCGAATCTTCTTAAATGGCCTGTATATAAATTAGAAGCGAGATAAAAAGGTTAGGTTACATTCTTCTTCTTTTTCTCCCTCTCTCTCTCTCTCTCTGTTATTCCACCCCCCCCCCCTCTCTCTCTCTCTCTCTCTCTTTAGTGCACTGTAAAATATATATATGTATTTTTACAGCAAATCTGCTGTCAGCAGAGTCGCCATAAAAAAAATGTAATTCAAAAAACAGTTTTGTTGTGAGTTCTCCTGCAAATAATTACGTGAGAAATACAAAATATACATCAGGAGTAACACATTCGTTCCGTTTTAACCAAATGCGTATGCTATAAAACTCTAATGATATTTTCCTTTCCCTTTCAATTCTTAAGGGAGAAATTTACAGCAAAACTGTATTTTAAATTACATTTTTGTATGGCGTCTCTGCTGACATCACTTTGCTGTATTTTTTCTGTATTTTATTTATTTTTTTTTTTTTTTACAGGAGGGGGGGGGGTGCTTGCCCCCCTGGATCAACGTCTGTTGTCCTGTAGCCCTCTTCAACTTTGTCTTTGTACCTACCACTTTGCTTTTGGGGTAGGACTTTGAAGCCATATGACTAGCAGTGGCGGATCCAGGCGGGGGCGCAAGGGATGCCCCCCCCCCCATAATTTGACTGCACATGTTAAGATCCGAAAATTTCGGCACCCTCCCCACCCCCTTATTCTGAAATCCTGTATCCGCCACTTACTAGCAGAAATAGGACAGGTGATCTATTAGTGAAGGTTTATAAAAAAAAAAAACACCTCACACTCATTGACCAGAGAGATATATATTTTTTCATTACAACTCCCAGTTATCTGTATATGTATACATCCCCGCAAGTGATCAGAAGTGTCCGGAAGTTTCCGAAAGTCGGAAAAAACAAAGACCGAGTAGGCTCGTAGGGTTATTCTTAAAGGAGGAGTCCGGGCTGAAATTAAAAAGTTTTGCAAAGTACAGTAAAATTTAACAAACGCAACACAGAAAATTTCATCAAAATCGGATGAAAAACAAAGTTATGCATTTTTTTAGATATTGAATTTTTTCGTAAAACAGTTCTTGGCATTGTCTCATTTGAATATTTGAATATTCAAATGAGCAAAATGATGATGTCACAGTCCCCCTACTTCTTGTGTATTTTATTATATGAAATCCTATTTTTCTCATTTTTTCATATATTGCGTATACAGAAAATCTATCCCTCATAATGAAATAGGTAAAAGCACTAGTGACCTTGAACATTTCACAAGGATTAATCCCTGTTTTTATGTCCTTGGGGCAGAAAATCTTGATAATTGGTATTTCATACAATAAAATACAAAGAAAGTAGGGGGACTGAGACATCATCAGTTTGCCAATTTGAAGATGGCAAAAACTGTTTCCTAAAAAAATTCAAAACCTAAGAAAATTCGTAACCTTGCTATTTCTGATCCGATTTTGATGAAATTTTCAGTGTTGTGCTTTTTAGATTTTACTTTATTTTTTTCTAATAATGCAAAATCCAGCCTGGAGGAGTCCTTTAAGTGGACGGAAGTGTCCGAATCTGGTCGTAACTATTCGTATCATCCGCATTTTGTCCCGTATATATTATAATTATTGAGGCGTGACGGGAAGGTATCCGTGGGGATTCGCAGGAAAAAAAAATGACCTTTTTTGGACGCAGCGCCGGACGTAACTCAACGTAAGTTCTGTGTGACTGTAGCATAAGCTCAACAATCCATTTTGATACCAAAAACTGTGAAAATAATTGATTAAAAATGAGTTTCAGCAAGTTTCATTTGCTACCCTGAAAATTTCAATCATTTTTAAAAAAGATAAGTCCGAAACTTCACTGTGCTTGATTTGCGTGCAAAGTGAGTTAGTGCGCAAACATGGGCACTTTTAAGTTTTGCAACACAAAATGACAAGCCCGTCTGAAAATCGTAAAAAAATACATTGTTCTTGTGAATAATTTCTGGAAATTTTTTGTTTCATTGATCATTAGAATATTTAGAACGGAATAACATTGATGCATCTAAAAAAATATTTTACTTTGTAATAAAATCGAGATCAAATTTTAGGTGCGCAGACATAGGCACTTTCTTGAAGTTCATACATTAATAGAGTGACTGACATATTTGCTTGTTCATAATAATTGTTTGTGAGGTACATGTATCAGTACATAAATATATGACATGTGACCCGATGCGCGCCAATGGGCGGATTTTGTTAATTACTATTGATTTGTGGATGTTTATTCATGTGAGAAGGTATTCAGACAACGTGTTAAAGAATGAACTACAATGTGTGTGTGTGTGTGTGTGTGTGTGTGTGTGTGTGTGTGTTGGGGGGGGGATGGACTCGAAATTGAAGAAACAAATTTGCCCATATGCTGCAGCTATGAAGACTGAGTTCGTAAGCGTGGCAAGTTCGTACAAAGCTATTGTCATGCTTGTGCTATCTTTTTGTCTGATGCGGATCGCACAATAGCTTGCGACGCGTACTTACTCAGTCTTCATAGCAGAATATGGGCCATAGGGTTTACAGTTCTATAGGGTATAAGGCATGGGTGTCGATAGTGGGGGGATGGGGATGCATACCCCCCCCCCCAATAATTTTGGTTTGGGGATGGTGTGTACAATCATCCCCCAATATTTTGATATCAAGGAAATAAAAAGTAATATACAATGTGCATATAAATCTACCCATTACAAATTCATTATTATATTATTTTGCAGTCTAAAATGCATATTTCTGACATTCAAAATCAGAATTTTTCTCACTCTATCGTGAATCTTCCTCGTGTGTGCCTGATATACTTTAGTAACAATGTAATAAACAATACACCGTGTAGAAAATGGAAGCGCAGATGTTTCACTAATCACATTTGAAAAAAAAGCAACAACAACAAAATTCAAATCGATGATAATCAGGGGCACCGATCCCAAGGTGCATAGGGGACAGTTGAAGGCATAAGTATTCCCCCCTCAAAAATCCACGATGGTTTTGATAAAAGAAATAATGAATATTGAAGAGTCTGTAACATTTATCTCGGCTCTTCATCGACTAGGTAATTTTGGGGGACTCCGACCATTAAATATATAATACATTTCCACTATTCTCCGGTTGCTAAATGCCATCTTTTCAAATTAGTCGCTCCTTTGCTCTCAAAGGGGGAAAAGGCATCTGGCACTTTATGATCGCATGATGCTTCAAATTCCATTTCAGATAAGTGTTGAAAATTGCCTGAAAATTTTCAGCTCGCGCTTCGCGCTGGCATAATATAGGCTAGTACAAATTGTACTTGCATAATCATCTTTTATGCATGTATATAGGCCTTAACGTCACGATTGTACGTTTTAAACACAAACTCCCTTCCCGTTCGCACTCCATTAAGCTACAAGTATCCTTTTTCATTAGGTCACTATTATTGAGAAAATTTTCAGCTCCCACTTCGCGCTCGAACAATATGTCCCTAACTAGAATTCGTCCATATTTATATAGATTTGCGTTTGCTGGCATTAGGGGGCCACGTCATGATGGTCCGCTTCTAATCACCAGCTAAAGCCCTCTAGCCCTCCATCAAATTCGCGCTCGCATTGCACTACAGCTCGAGGAATTCGACAATATTCATAATTACTCATATGCATAATAATGTGTATGTGTGTATATATCTATGTAGGTATTACATCATGATGGCCCCCTGTAATAAACCAGATAAAGCAATTTCCCCGTTTCGTGATCGCATTATTCTACAATAAATGTCATGTCACTATTGTTGAGAAAATTTTCAGCTCGCAGCTTCGCGCTCGCATAATGGCCATATGAATGTGAAAATATGCATGTATGTGTGTATATCTATAGCCATACCTCATCATGGTCCCTCTTTAACCCTATCAAGACCAAGAGGGGCACAGTGTGCCCCCCTATCAAACTTTTATACGCCATTTCTATACGCTTCGCTCATTTCCCCCCAAACTTGGTGACTTTTCTTAAAATTTATTCACGAACATTTTGATACATATTTTGTTTTTGTTTCTTTTTATATTAAAAATGGCGCCAAAACAATAGATATAGTAGAAGATATGAAAATATCAATTTTTTTTTTAATTTCTAATATTTTTTGATGGGTTTATCCAATGAAATTCACAGAATATGATTATTGCTTATTATACATTTACTTTGCATGCCTATATCTTATTAGTGAAAATTACTACCAAAAAAATTAATATCTAATTATTTCAATTGATTACCAAAAAATGAAGAGCTTGTTTCCAAAAGGGACTAAATCCACTTTTGATGAAAATTGAGTTATTGATATCAGGACATTGTTCAGGTACGTACCCATCTGTGAGCAAAATAACTTACCTAAATTTTGATTGCAACTTCCAGAAATTGCAACTTTTAATTTCAATTTTCCATAGACGCCTGTACAAAATCCGGCAAAGAAACAGAGCTACCAAGTCTCACGCATCTTGCGTGAGAATCTCGCATTTCGGGTCCGTCTCACAATCTCACGCAGAACACCCCATTTCTCACGCAAAATGAGAAAAAGTAGCATTATTATTAAAAAAAAATTTACCATTTTGGAGTCTCAAACCCTAAATATCGGCAGTTTTTGGCACGCATCAATCCCTGCGAGTGCGATGTTTGCATGCAGGTGATCATTATAAGCAAGATAGCTTACTACGTGAAACATGTGTAGTGTGCGCGCCCCTCCTTTGTGTACAAATTACTACTGCGCCCGCACACATGTGGTAACGCGCGCCGCGCGCGCACTGCTTTAAAACACGATGTGAATGATCTCACGCAAATTTTTGTTTTGAACTTGGCATCTCTGAAGAAAAGCCGTGTACTCTGAAGTTACAAAAGTGGATTTAGTCCCTTTTGGAAACAAGCTCTTCAAATGTGCATTTTTCTATGTATTTCTTTATAAAGTGAAAATAGCGCCCCAATATGATGACCTTGAGAAATTTAAGTTGTACCAAGTTGTTGAGCTTGAGTTGCTTTATCGTCATGCCAAATATGAAAGGATCGTTCAAAATAATAATAAAATTATGGAGGGGGCACAATGTGCCCCCCGCCCCCCCTTGGGCCTATGAACCCTCAAAATACCTTGGTCTTGATAGGGTTAAGGAATCAGTAATAAACCCTTCCTCGTTTTGCGATTGCATTATGCTACAAATGCCTATTTTGTTACACTATTATTGAGAAAATTGTCTGCTCGCGTTTCGCGCTCGCATTATACATGTTTTACAATACTAACTGGATTAACAAAAATAAATTTTTATGCATGTATATATACAAGCATTACCCCCATCCCAAAAATGGACACTGTGATCAGATACCATCGTATGTGTCACATTGAGGAAACGGGGAAATATCGACGACCATCCCCCCCCCCCCAAATCGCCAAAACAAATCGACATCGTTGGTATAAGGCCAACGCTGTATTCTGGCATGCATGCTTACAACTAAACAAAAGAGGGTATAAGATCACTATGATTTAACCAGTTTCCATATAAACTTCCTTCAGCTCCTATATAAGTGAGTTCATTCATCTTCACTGCCACACCTAGCTCATACAGATACCTATAGCTTGTACAGTGCAAGTCTATGTAATATCTACAAGGGTTTGTTCACTCTAGCATTAACACATCTTTTATTCACAACACAATGAATGTGTCATTAATTCATTGCAAAATAAATTACATTTCCACAAAATGTAGAAAATTGTACATTGTCACAATCAGACAAGCTCTATAGTTGTTTAATAGTGAGTCAGAAAATGTGAAAGTATATTGAAAGCTGATATTGTAAGGAATATTATTACACTTTTTTACCTTATTTTTTATTTTTATTTATTTATTGTTTTATTTTTTTTTTGCCTGTACAGGATGTTTCATGAAAGCTTTACAGGGTGTTACCGAAAAGAATGGTAAAACAGTTCCACAATTTCACTGGTCAGTAATTTCTTATTTTTGCACCAAATGAAATGAATCAACTTGGATTGTGTTAATACGACCCTTTGCTTCAAAAAAAAAAATATAAACTTGTAGTATAAAATTATTTTCCCACCCACGCTACAGGGTGGCAAAAAAGAGGGATGGTGCCAAAAAATGGCAGAAATTATGTCATCTACATTTGGATTTCAACAAAGTTTTTTGCAAGGAAAATGTTTCCACTGTGTCTATGAGAGTGCGTGCATGAGGTATATTTTAATTGATAACTTTATTGATTAACTGACTTTTTAAGAATAAAAAGTCTGCTTAACATTTTCCTAAAACCATATAATTAAAAAATAAAAATAAAAATAAAAAAAGCTATATCACTCAACCTATTATCACGAAATATGAACTTAATTGAATTTGATCAGTAAAAGAAAAATGATAATGATACATTTATGGATTTTGGGCAGAAACACAATTTACATTCAATTTGTACACGAAATCACGTTTTTGAGCAACTTTGGGTCTGACACATGGGTACTAAATTTTGTGTAACTTCCGAACTGGGTACCCGGGTGTCGCTAATTTGGTCTCGAAAGTTTCGCGAGACTTTAAAAGAAAAAAGTTTTGAAGTGTCGGCGATTTTTATTTCTTCGCGTCGAGGTGGGGGTGGGGGTCTTAATAGGGTTCACAGTACCTTTTAGTTCATCGTTGCTACTGCAGAGAGTATTTAGAAAACACATCCGTCAAAACCAGAACATTTTCTATGCCGGATGAGTCAGATTCCAATAAGGTGAAGTCTCTTGCCAGTAGTTCATTTGGTCGGGTTCCTATCAATCTCCTCATGGATTGGGTGGACTGTTTTGCCTTGACACATCGATCACATTGGGTAAACCATTATTTGATAATGTTTTGTCATCCGCGGCCAGTAGCATCGACTTCTAACCAAACATTTCGTCCGTCCAAGCTTGATGTCCCCTTTGGCCATGGCAAGCCTTTGGCACATCTTGGAGATATCATTCTGTACAAGAGTCCATCCTTCTCTCTTATCTTATTTATTGGGGGTCCAGATTTGTAGTTGACATCAAATTTGAAGTGAGATTTACCCAACGCTGTTCTTAACCCCCTAGCTTAGCTGTCTTCAGGTGGGACAGTGGGTCGTTGTAAGTAAATACCATTAATCGACTTCCTAAGGTATTCTCTGAATTTCTCTGCGATTGTCCACCTCATTGCAGGTAATTCTAACTTGCTGGAATGAATTTACATGCTATTCTCTGCACCTCGAAGCGTTCGGCTGACATAAGCTATTACCAGACGTTCCATCTTGCCTCTATAGAACAACATTGTTCGTACCCCTGTAGACTTGCATCCACCTCTAACTCAAATGGTTGTGTATCGTCTTCATATATAGCCAAGTAGGAGGTTGACATTACTTCTCCTTGAGTTCATCAAAAGGAGCTTGATGTTGTGGTACCAACACAAAGGTTGTTGTGTTTCTTTCATTCATCTTCTCAACATGGGTGACAGTAAGGTTATGCAAAGGGCCAGCAATTTGTGAGAAACATTTCACAAATCGTCGATAGAACGAGCAGAAACTAAGAAACGATCGCAACCCCTTCAGTTTCCTTGGTGTCGGCCAACCCCTTTAACCACTTCTATTTTGTCTGGATTTGTTTGCATTCCTTCCCTACTTCACCTCAGGACAGAAAGTTGACAATTTGATAGTTTCTTCTTTTGACCATGACTGCGAAGTCTGTTTAATACAAGATCGAGTCTCTCAAACTTTTGTTCAAAGCTGGATAAATCGACAAGGTTATCATCGAGGTAACACAACATAAATGAGAAGAACTGATTTCCAAAGTTACACATCTGCATCAATCGCTGAAATGTTTATGGTGCATTGAACAACCCAAACGGAATGCGGATGTAATAAAAAACAAAAAAACAAATAGAGTTTGTAAAACTGTTTGTCTTGCGCTGATGTTTCTCATCCATGGCTACTTGATGGTAACCCGATAGTAGGCCAAGTGTGAAAAACCACTGGGCGCCAGTTAAACCATCGATTGATTCATCTATCCTAGGTATTGGATAAACATCTTTCATTGTCTTGTAGTTTGTTCTATGATAGTCTTCACACAGAACACTGTTGTCGTCAACCACGGCTGCACCAAGACAGTTATCTTCATCGGTCATATAGAAGATTGTACACTCATCCTTCCCCGAGGTGAATGCGCCAATGTCGGACTAAGGACGATAACTCGAGATGTTTGTTGAATCTGATTCAAAACCATTGGTGTTTGTGCTATACAGGTTCGTGCTGTCACCTTCATTGCCCACACAGATCGGGCAGGGAAGAGTCTCTCTTTACGAGCAACGCGAACAAGACCAACAATATTCTTTTATACTAAGTTCTAACAAGCT
This sequence comes from Paracentrotus lividus, assembly GCA_940671915.1. Taxonomy (NCBI): domain Eukaryota; kingdom Metazoa; phylum Echinodermata; class Echinoidea; order Camarodonta; family Echinidae; genus Paracentrotus; species Paracentrotus lividus. The sequence goes on from CALNVZ010003429.1 coordinate 889,091, forward strand.
CCTACCGCTGCGTCCTTTCCTATATGGCTGTTATCGTCTCAACAGGCACTCCCTCAAGGACATTCATTCCTAGTAGAACAGGGTACTTTGGGTCATGAGATGCAGTAGTCACAAGAGTACCTTTTTCTGGTACAGTTATGCCAGCAATGATTATGTTCGTCTCAAAATATCTTGAATAAGGAATTTATGTTCCATTAGCAGCTCTTAAAGGGATGCAGTAACATTGAATGATATCCAAATCACATTTATTCGATTTAGCTTATTTTGCCAACATAATTATAAACACTTAGGTCAGTCTGGTATCTCTTCAAAATTGCAAGCTAATTGCTTGCTTTACCTTCGAGATATCAATGATTTCATACTCAAAATTTATAAACCGACACCGGATGGTTTATAAAACCATGTGCTTTTCCACACACCCATTTCCTGTTGTAAAGCCCCCCGTCTCTAGCGGCCTGGTGCGCCTATCAGAAGAGGGTACTGGTGTTCAGCTGTATGCTTGGCATTGTTTGTTACACTGTTTTAAGGTAGTAAATGACTTCCATTTGATCTGAAACTTTCAGTAGTTTGTTTTTACTGTTGGATCAATATAATTTTATTAATCTTGATATAATTGCTCTTGTTTTTGAAAGCTACTTAATCCCTTTAAATAAAGCCAATTCAAGTCTCTTAGAGAGAACTTTTGAAAAACATCGCAGGAAGCAATCCATGGTAATGGTTGTGACCTGCGAGCCACTGTACATGTTAGATGTACTCCATCCATTGATATATCGCTCACAGGACAGATTCCAATAAGTTTGGGTTGGGATTGGTTGATTATTCCCTTCGAGCTCTCTGGAGTAGCACCCACGGCTTGGTTCCCGGCCATGGGAAAAATGATGGGTGTACTTCCCTGGCCTGCTGTTGATGATGGGCATTCAGAAAAGACGAAAGGTTCTTCAAAGTTATAAAAAAAAAATTCCTACCTTCCATCTCACATGGCCTGCACCACATCCTGACTCACATTAAAACACCACTCATTATACAGTTGTCCGCAATCATTTTCATACCCCTGATATTTTTTTTTTTTTTTTTATTTCTTTTAAACAAATGAGTTTCGTCAAACTATTTGGTGATAAGTATGTTACCAACATCTGGACTATTAGGACAATTTGACATTTTGAGTAATTTGGTATTGCAGGGGTATTGACAGATTTACGAAAACCGTCATGTTCATACCCTATAGGGGTGCCAAATCTAATTTATTATCTTATCACCTCGGTTATAATTATTTATTTTAATTTCCACATAAAATAGTTCTTGCGAATGTCAAGAACCATCATTTATGTCTTCCATGGGTTTTGACCAATGCGTCCTCTGGAAAACGTCAAGGGGCGATTCTTTGAAAAGTGAACCTTTTTTGGAAAAAATAAAGTTTTTCCTTTTTGTTTTTAAGCTGCATATTCATATAGAGCATTGTCTGAAGTTTCATGAAATGCATTTTTTATCTTAATTTTACAAATTTTTCATGCTCATTTGCATAAATTAACATCCAAAAAATTTTAATAGAAAAACGGTACGTAAAATATTGTTTGTTTGACCCTGACTTGATTGTATATGCTGGTCTCCTTATTTTGATTATTGTTATTATACCCTTTTTAAAATTCATTCCTTTAAATTTAACTGAAAAATAATGGTGTTGAATTGATTGTTTTAAGATAATTAACTAAAGAAATTAATTGCCATCAAATGTCACACAATCACCAATGTCTTCACCAATCTTGGTGAAGCTGTGCTCTCACAGAATGAAGGCCCAGCTGAAGGAACGTCGGAAGCTCAAGGGAACCGGAATCTCCATCCAAGAGGACCTGACGGCCATTAATCACAAAATTCTTATGAAACTTGTGACCCATCCAAAGGTGGCATCAGCTTGGTCCATCGATGGAAGAGTTATGGCTGCCCTTGAGACCAACGAAGAAGAGTGGATTGTTAAGAGAAAAGACACCAAATGCTTCAGTGTATCCCACGTGGAACGGAATAAAAGACCAAAGTCTTTATTGTTGCTATTCAATCTGAAATGACAACAAATTGAACGAGTCATAAATATACTGTAGGTCAACTTGACCAAAAAACATAAGTTTGATTTACATCACAGAATAATGCACAACTCTTTGAATTGTGCACAGAAAATTACTTGATTATCTGTTTGTCAATACTCTGTCTCACTTGTAATAAATTGCTTTAAAAGCATTAACCTTATAACCTCAATGAACCCGACTCATCTTGTCATTTTTCACGGTTCTGAATCCATGCATGTTCATTAACTTTACGTAAAATCAGTATTTATCAAATCATGTCAAATCGATTAAAACAAATATTTAGTACGCCAGTTTTTCGTATCTAAATTCAGATATTCAGTAAACAAAATAGTCATGTAATAAGCTATTTCTGTTTATATTCCTCTCATAGGTATTTGAATTCTCATGTAAATTTCATGAAATAAATAGTTACCAAATTCCTTCAGACATAAAATACAAATGTGAGATGCCCCTTTTTGTTCAACATTATTTTTGACCAAGGCTTCTGCCTTCAAATTTCCAAAACACATGAATCAAGAGTTTATTATTTGTCAAGGCTTATTTAGGAAAAATAATCTTTTGTTTTGTTTCATCATAATTCTAGTAAACATTTTGTTTCATGCCTTTCACCAAATTCTGTGCCTTTAACTTGCTTGAAACGAGCCACGAGTTCTTTTGTTTTGAATGCCCGTATGTAAAACTAGTCTTAATTCAGACCATTAAATAAAATGCCTTATATTTCTGGCATCAATTATTGACCAAATTCACTTTTCTTCACAAACAACAAATATCCCACTGACTATGCTAAGCCTAAAATCAACTAATATGTTTTTTGCTTTTTCTTAGCACTTTTGATATGAACTATAAATTATTCTTTACTTTCATAAATGGTCTGCATTAACGACTAACTTCTTTCGAGATGTTTTTCCCCACTCGGGGTATTTTTTCTATCATTACAACCCACACCGAAACATCCCTTATTTTACATATCTGAGATGATTTGTCATAAAATAACTCAACATTCTGATGCACTTACTTCTTGGCAGGATATATTCTGAAGCAATAACCTGGATGTTCCGTTAATTAACATCTTAGCACCAAAAAACCTGAGTCAACATCGCAAGATGTTGACTTTCCAAAAACGTGAAATGTGCTCTGACGTGTTTTCTCTCAATTTTCATAATCTCGCGCAGAAAAACGAAACGGTATCTTCAAATGCAAAAACCAAAACGAAACTCTTGTTTCCTGCGCGAAACAAAGAGGCTGAAGTCACAAAACTATTTTCGTCCTTGCAGCAAGTTGCTAATTTGTAACTTTATATTTTCTTTATCACTCTAAGTGCCTCTCCTAGAGGTTTGCTTTTTACCTAAAGTTGTTTATAACTTTCTGTATACTTTCCCTTTTTTTTTTTTCCAACTTATTGTATATCCTTCTTGATTACTTATATATCTTTCATTTCCCTTTTTTATGTCCTATACTCATCCTTTGATATTTCGCGATGTGCATTTGCACCTTCTTTTATCAATATATTCATGTCATTTTGAGTGTGTTGGTGTATGTGTTTGTGTATGTGTATGAATGTAATGCCTATCCGCAAACTTCCTTGTTTTATCTCTCTATTTTAGATCTGTTGTTTGTATTCACTGTTTACATCTAATATTCCCTAATGGATGAAGATTTTGAAAATATTAATGAGGTAGTTGTTAACGAGTGTAGTTATATCAACTGCGATGATTTCAAGTATGTTGACAGAAACTCATTTTCTCTAATGCATATTAACTCAAGAAGCCTTGTTAGAAATTTTGAAGATCTAGTAGTATTACTATCCTCTATACAACATAATTTTTCTGTGATTGGTATTTCAGAAACCTGGTTCAAACCATCAACAAATGTAGCTATGTTTAACATTCCAGGATATTCCTATGTTCAAGTCTGTCGATCAAATAAAAAAGGTGGTGGAGTTGCATGCTATGTCCGAGATGGACTTGATTTCAAGTTACGTAATGACCTGTCTATGGCCAATGTTTATTATGAATCTGTATTTATAGAAATTGATATTGCAAACAAGAAATTGGTTGTTGGATGCATTTATAGAGCACCTGGTAAAGACACTAGAACCTTTATTGATGGTTTTTATCATGCAATGCAAATACTTAGTAAAGAAAAACATGACATCTATATTATGGGTGACTTCAATATAAATGTGATAAATATTGATGTAGATGAAAAGGTGAAAGATTTTGTTGACTAAATGTCTTCGTTTGGGCTGCTCTCTCTAATCACTAAACCTACTCGTGTCACATCATCTTCGGCAACCTTAATCGACAATATATTTACAAACTGTGTTCAAGACCATTTCTATTCTGGAGTATTCTGTTCTGATTTCTCTGATCATATACCAATTTTTAGCATTAACAAAGGCAATGCAGTCACTACGGGCAAGGTCAATAACAAATTATTTAGACGTGTGATTACTGATAAAAGAATGAATAATTTCAAGCGTAATCTTCTTCAAATTGAATGGTCTAATTTATATAACTTGTTTGATGTTAATGTTTCTTATGACTATTTCAGCAATATTTTTTCAGATTATATAATACACATTTTCCTTAAGTTGAATTGAGTGTAAAGAAGAAATGCAGGAAACCATGGATTACTTCAAGTCTTCTCAAATCTATTAATCAGAAGCACAAGCTATATCATACATATATTAAAAACAAAAATGATATTAACAGGAAAAGTTATGTTGATTATAAAAATTTGTTGACAAACCTTGTTCGTCAAAGTAAGAAGGATTATTATGATAATGTGTTTCGAGCTGCTCAGAATGATATTAGAAAGACTTGGACCCATATTAATGGTTTGCTTGGAAGGGGAAAAAAACGCCGCTTCCGAATGATATGTATCATAACGATTTACTGTTACGATCAGATGTGCAAAAAGCAAAATATTTTAATGAATATTTCATTGATTTACCATTGAAAATAAACAGGGAAATTCCTCCTGTCCAAACATCATACAAACAATTTTTGTCCAGGCAGAATCACTCCTCGTCTTTGTATTTTAGACCAACTTCTGTTAATGAAATTTACAATTTTGTCTCAATCCTAAAACCATCCAAGGCTTGTGGTTCAGACGACATTTCCCCCAAAGTCATTAAAAGTTGTATTCAATGTATTGTTGATCCATTATGCAATGTTTTTAATAAGTCCTTGTCTCAAGGTATCGTCCCAAATAAATTGAAAATAGCTAAGGTAATCCCTGTTTTCAAGAAAGGTGATCGTAAGAATATTGAGAATTATAGACCAATTGCTTTGTTACCCATATTTTCAAAAATTCTAGAGAAAATAGTGTATAAAAGATTCGATGACTTCCTTCGACTTCATGATGTTCTGATTCTACAACAATTTGGCTTTCGCAAGAATTGCTCGACAAGTATGGGTGTCTTGAATTTGGTTAATACTATTATAAATGCGATTGATGCAGGGAAGTTTTGTCTTTGGGTGTTTTTGGACTTGTCGAAAGCTTTTGACACTTTCGACCATAATATATTAATAAGCAAGCTTGAGGATTATGGCATTCGTGGAATTGCTTCAGATTGGTTTAAAAGTTACTTACATAATCGATTACAGTTTGTAACGGTTAATGGAGTTAAATCTCAATCTAGTGAAGTAAAATATGGTGTGCCTCAGGGCTCTGTCCTGGGTCCCTTACTTTTCTTGATTTATGTTAATGATGTTATAAACTCATCTCAGTTGTTTACCTATTCACTTTTTGCTGATGATACTTGCTAGCTCTCTCACCACAAAAACATGCATAGTCTTATTCTGTCTGCAAATACAGAAGTTAGCAATATATTCAAGTGGTTTTGTTGTAACAAATTTTTGTTAAATGCCAATAAGACTCAATACGTTGTTTTTAGATCAAAGGGAAAAAGAATTCCAGATAATACTGATGCCTTGACAATTGGTGGTCATCTGATCAACCGAAGTCAAAATGTAAGGTTTCTTGGAGTTACAGTGGATGATCATTTAACTTGGAAAGATCACCTTAGTAATGTTTGTACCAAGGTCTCGAGGAGTGTATGTGTCATTTCCAAGTTACGCTTCTTTTTACCAAAGAAAACTTTAGTAACTCTTTATAATGCTTTCATTATCCCCCACTTAACTTATTGTAATGTTGCATGGGGGAATACGTATAGGAGCCATATAAACAAGTTGATCGTCCTTCCGAAGAAAGCCATCAGGATCATTACAAATTAAAATTACAGAAGTCCAAGTACTCCTCTATTTTTGCAACTTCAAATTTTGCCTCTTGATGAATTGGTCTCTTTGAATTGCTTGATATTCATGTTCAAATCTCAATCGGCTCAAAATAGTTCATTTTTAAAAGATGCGTTTATTGTAAATTCTACTGTTCATCAGTATAACACACGTCAAAGAAACATAATCCATCAACCTCTAGCAAGGACACAAACTGCTTTGAACTCCTTTGTAGTTGTTTGCATCAAAGAATGGAACAAGTTACCCCAAAACATCAGGTCCAGCCCAACACTATCTAAATTTAAACTTTCATGTAAAAAATATCTTTTTGAGAAATTACAAAACATGATAAAGTAAATACCGGAAAGCCACGTGTGTGTTTGTCTGCGTGTTTGCTACGTGTGGGTGTGTGTGTGTGTGTTAATTTCGTGTATGTGTGTGTGTGTGTGTGTGATTTTAAACTGTTTTGGTATGCCCATGTTTAAACCCTACTTATCATTGTAAATATGTTAATATGCCATATTCAATATAGGCCTACTATTATACTTATTTTGTGTTTATACTGTACCGTGTAAGGGGCCCCTATCACAAGCTCTGCTTTCTCCGGGGTCCCAAACCCATCATGTTCTATCTTTGTCAATTATTTGTTAAAATGTTGTGTTTTTGATTGGTTTGAATAAACTTGAACACGTGACCCGAAAACACGAAAGGTTAACGCCCCCCGAAAACCATAGTTCTATTACTATTACAATTTTATCTCCAAAGCTAGATATAATGTGCCTTGCATCTCACCAAATATGAAGCCATGATAGCTTTTAATCTAGTTATTAATCAACTTTGAAATTGGTCACCCACGTGACCCACGGGTCACGTGTGTGACCAACTATGTTCATGCCGTAGAAAAGGGACCAGGCTATTCGGCCATTCTTTGAAAAGTGAACCTTTTGGGGACAAAATAAATTTTTGCTTTTTGATTTTAAGCTGCATATTCAAATAGAGCAATGTCTAAAGTTTCATAAAAGTAGGGTTTTTTCGTGATTTTTGCAATTGTTCATGTTCATTTGCATAAATTAACATAAATGATAATTAAATGGAAAACGGTAAATAAAATATCATTTTTTTAACCCTGACTGGAATGGATATTCTGACTTCCTTACTTGGATTAGTGTCATTATATTATTATTTACCTCTATTCCTTTTAATCTAACCCCCAAAATAATGTTGTCAAATTGATTATATTAAGATAATCAACCCTGGAAATTAATTGCCCTAAAAATGACACACAAGCATGACAAGTGTCCAGAAAACACAAAACGTTTATGTCCCGTCTTAACCATGGCTCCGGTATTATTATAATTATTTTTTCCAAAGCTAGATTTAATGTACCTTGCATCTCACTAAATATGAATCCATGACAAGTTTTAATTTGATTATTAATTAGCAAACAAATTGGTCACACACGTGACCCACTGGGTGGGGGCGGTCATAAAGGTCTGATTATTTTCACTTTCATTGGCTGAAATAAATTTATTCTAGCATTATTATGCTCAAAAATGGTTCTGCAATAATTTTTGCAAAAAAACAAAACAAAACAAAAAGAACAAACAAAACAAAAGGTCGAGAAAAAAAACAAGGAAATACATAAGAAATTCATAAAACAATGAAATACACAAGGAATTTAGTTCGATATCAATTTTTTTTCCAAGTACAATTGTTAGGAATCCTATAAAGATTATGCAAACACAAAATTAGCATTCCAAAAGCTGTAGATTGTCAATTAGAACAAAAATTATGACTTCATGCAATGCGTAAATTAGCATAATTAATTCATATAATATAAATTATTATTATTATGGGAAAATGAACAGTGCTTTCTCGTAGTTTACATCACACACTACCATCGTGCAAATTTGAGGCGCGCTCGCGCGATCAACAGCCGAGATCTTATAGGGGGCATCATGACCCCCCCCCCTCATCCGCCGCCCCTCCTCCCCCAGTCTTGACAGCTACCAAAACACCCCATTGATTGATTAGGGTTGAGTTCATAAAAGTTTTACCACAGTGGATATAATTGCACAAAATGTACATTTACTGCATATATGGTCGATTCCAGCGAAAAGTGTACACGGTGTTTTTGATCATGTTCAGGCCAATAAAAAAATCCAAAAAAAATGTAGGAACCTCAATTTTGCGTTTTATGTATCCGCACCGGTGAACTTATTCGTGCCGCATTTGTTTCAACTTCATTTGAAGTGAACTTTTTTTTTACGATTTAAAAACATGCCATTTTTGGCCATTTTTTGAAAAAAAAAATAAATAAAAATGTTCGCGACCAAACTTTTTAAAGAAAATCATCAAATACTTTAGATTCAAGTTGTATTTTAGGATGGCACACATCTCAGGAGAAATTGTACCAAATTTGAATAATATAGGGCAATCCAAACAATATATGGATTTTTTTTTTTCCAAGTGGTAAATTTGAATGTTACCCACGAATACAGCTTTTGTAAATGCTTATAAACCATACTAGATATAACGAAGTACGGCTCCTAATTGGCGTATAGAAGCGCCTCACCATTCCCTATCGATAGGCATTGTTCCCAGTGACATTGCTTTCTTTGTTAATCTGGCAGAAGAGGTCAAAGGTCCGAAATTTTCGTGTGGTCAAAAAATTCAGTTACCTACGAATACACCTATAAACCACTGCCATTTCTAAACCTTAAGAGATTAGTGACAAATATTGTAGGGAAAGTTGACAAACGATGTCTTGCTGACGTGTGTAAACTTTTATCGTCCTTAAACAATAGGTTTTTGAGATATTGCCTTATAAGTGCTGTATTCGTAGGTAACATTTGACATTCCGAATGTTACCTACGAATACAAGTTTGCATAGCGTGTTTCTGGCATATATTTTAGTAATTTGTCTTGAGACTAAAGTTACAAACTTTTGTAGTTTCATTTGTCATATAAATAGGATATTGTGTGATAATTTTCTTGTTTAGAATCTTATGTTTTCATTATGTTTCGACATTTTCCTTATTAATGTAAAATCATTTATATTTTTAATATTATTGTTGAGAAGTAATTTTCCTCTGAAACAATGTTATTATCAAGTTTAATATATTTCGTAGCGCTTATCAATTGGGGAAACTCTTTCAAATTTAATTACCAAAAAAATTAAAGCTTTTTAGGAATAAATAAAAACATGGGATAGCATTTCCTGCAGTGGTGTCACGTGTATTCGTAGGTAACAATGTAACGTAAACTGTCATTTTCGGCTTTACAATTTACCTCACATTGCTCTTTCTTTATTGGAAAGGGAGGAATAGTCCCAATAGATATTGGGGACATCGTTTGGACCCAATAATTTAAGTTATTTTATTGTATTGGTGATTATCAGATTTGAAGTAAAGTGCCCCAAATTATAGCTTATTGCATTATTCGGGATTAACAAATCTTTTTTTCCTATTTCATTCAAGGTACGTTTGCCGATTGACACAATCTGTACATAACAGATGTAAATTAACCTTCTCTAATTTTATTTCAAAATACGAAATGAATAATTTTTACTGAGATGGATTTTCATTACTTATAAAAAAAAATAAAAACAAAACTAAACGTTGATTTTTTTAGATTTCTTTTATCAGGTGTTTATGTTTCTTGAATTGCAATCTGGAGTTCAATACAAAGCAAACTTGCCTCATTCTTTAAGTTATCTTTAATTTCCAACTTGGGATTTCATGCGTATTTACTCAGACCTCATAATTTCATAAGTTATCGAAACCATGTTGATTAAAGTAAAGTTGACTTCATTTTCATTTTTATTTTTATTTTTCATGAAAATGAAAATGATGTAAAAGTGACAGATACAGACGTATATCGCTCTCTTTAACCATACAGTGCAGCAGAAATTCAATTTAGTTGGGATATTCAGTCATGTGTGTCATTGACGTATTATATTCTCTCAAAATACTTTGCTTTTGGTTACGTTCGAGCAAGAGGTCTTTAATTCTTTCCAATATTCATATCATATCAAGAAACAGTCAGTTATGAATATTTTAACTCATAAGCAGTTCAAGAAACTCACTGTCACCCACAAATAGTATCATTAGAATATTAAAGATAAGGGAATGGGATAATCATTATTATGATGTGCATGTAAGTGCCTAGATATATACGACGATACAATGCAACACCTTTTTTTTATTATTTAAAGAAAGGGTATAATGAATATTTAGATTTAAAAATGAAATATATATAATATTTTGTTCGTTTATGGTTTCATGCTTATGTAAATATGATTTCAGAATAAACGTGATAAAAGAATGCCTATACCAGTTAGTGAATCATTAAAAAAAAGTGCCCTACATCTATAATGTAATGTTCGTTGAAAGAAATTTGATTAACATTTTTTTTTTCTCGAATTATGTTAAAGTATTTATGTTACACAGAAGATATCGTATTCATTTTTTATTGTCGGCTAGGGGCTGATGCTATTAATAAATATTCGCAATATATTATTCTCATGTGTGAATCTTTTAGTTTAGACGTTTATCATTTTAATCGGTTTTTATGCTTGTTATCAAGCACAATGTTGAGAAAAATACCTTACACTTGGTCATATTCAAACGTGAGTGACACGACATTTGGACTGATAGAAGGGCGCATATCTTTGCACTTGTAAGTTATGAATGTATCATGACTACCATATTATGTATAATGTAGGAGTGGCATGTGTCATGACTAGTTAGATTTGAATTTTACAATTGGTCCTGGAAATTATGATTAAAAAACAGTGCGTGAGTGACACGACAGAAAAAAGACATAGGTTTCTGACCATCATTGGTTATGGTTGGATTTCTGCCCAAGTAGATCTCTAAGGGTACCATAACTGCTGGTATATGTATATGAATAGTGTACCTCTCTGACATTTTTTGTGTCTATCAATCATTCCCTCTTTGCGTAAAATGGTCCACTTCTATGTGTCGTGAGGGACACGACATCGAAAATGTGAGTGACACGACCAGTGCCTTAAATTCAACATTTCAAGTAAATAACTAAATCCAAATTACCTGTATTTATATGCCATGTTAGAGTAGTCCATGAAAATTATTTTAAGCAAAAAAAATCTGACAAAAGTGATTGGTATTAAGAATAAGAGGCATTTAAAGCACCATAGTCCCATACGTGCAAATTCCTGTTTGCTCAATTATTCAGCGTAAGAAAACTGGATCACATAATGTTTGAACTTAAATAATTGTTTGTATTGTAAAGAAGCCTTTGTGTTGATTTCAGATCCTAATTTGCATTTTCAAAGGCACAGCGCCACATTAAAATTTCAGCTAAATGTCCCACTTTGTCTGAATATGACCACTTACTAGTACCAATAATCTTGATTAAAAGATATAAACATACGATAAACAGGACAAATATTGACGTTTTTGGTTAAAAGTTAGTGTTTCCCTAATACTTGACAGTATGTTCCCATATATTGGCTGAGAAAGATATTTTTCACAAGAAACAATTAGGTTGATACCCCTACACGATTATTATATCAATTGGATCCAAACAAATAGTTTAAAATATACATGTAAGCCAGTTATACCTATGTTACCTACGAATACATATGTTTCTACCTCTTCTATAAACAAAAGTAATGGACGGATTCCAATTTTTTTAGGGTTTTAATGAGGAGTCATTCTCTTTTCTTTCAGTAAGATATGACATATCTTAATTAGCGTCGTGAAGATTAAACAATGCAAACTGACACGAATTTGGGAGATTAAGCGTGGAAATTTATTATACGGATAGGTTGATATGTTGACTTTTAGTGGGTCAAAGGACTAAATCATCAAAGAGGTTCTAAATTTGGACTCAACTTTTTCGCCGTGTACACATTTCGCTGGAATCGACCATATGTATATAATATATTCATTTTTCTGTACAGTTTGCTATAGGTCACACACGTGACCCACCAGAATGTCACACACGTGACCCGACATCACGATATGTAATAATATATTTAAAAAATAAATTTCAGAGATGACTCCTATCCAGCGGTATTTTTTGGTTAACAGGTCCGTAATGCATATCTCACAGCAATAAGAACATTTCATCATTTTAAAAGTCACAGGAATTTCAAAATGAAATTTAACTTTCAAAATCATGCCGTTCTGTGAAGTCACACACGTCACCCACTTCTTTTGACCTCTGACCTTGAACACGCATATTGGAAATATAAAAAATATTTCCAAATGATAGCCAACAAAATAGCATGATATAAACATTAAATCAGCATATCTTTAAAATTGTTAGAGTTATAGCCAATTTAAGTCAAGATTTTGCATAATTTCGGTAACACACGTGACCAAGAATGGTCCCAAGGCTGTTCATCTATATTCATATTTCTTTTGCCAAGTTGAAGAAAGTCCATATCACCCGTAAATTCTAATTTTCTCTCATCAACTTATATAATTATGGTCAAAAATTTAAAATTATGGTTTAAATGAGCTCAAGAACTGTCCGCAGGCCTCCCGGTGAGTCTGACTGTAAAACTGGAGCCCGTATTGGGAAGTGTCTGTATAGATGTCCGCTATGTAGTATTCGCTCTTTGGCACCTTCGTCTGTGGCTTTCCTTTAATATAGTCCAGATGTTGGTAACATACTGATCACCAAAAAGTTCTTTATTTAAAAGCAAAATTAAAAAAAAAAACAATAAAGAAATGTCAAGGGTATGAACAATTTTGTGGACAACTGTACATGTACCTTGGAAAGTTACAATCATGACGAAAACAATTCCCCTTAGAAAGAAGGGACATCACATTTACATGGTTGTTCTTAAGGGATTACAACAGCCCTTCATGCTAATCCCCTTAATCCTCTTGTAGCCACATTCAGTATTTGACAGTTATATTCATGAAACAGGGACATCACATTTACATGGTTGTTCTTAAGGGATTACAACAGCCCTTCATGCTAATCCCCTTAATCCTATTGTAGCCACCATTCAGTATCTCACAGTTATATTCATGAAACAAGGAAAGACCTGCTAGCTTATAAATGCTTGAGTGATCTAATGTGCTATGGATAAGGCTTTCATTCACATAGACTAGCTGCACAACATTATTTTATCGTCAAGTTATCTTTTTACCTCATTCACCGACTCACGGTAAATATTGCATTACAAGTGATTTAGGACCAAGCATACTCTCTCTACATTTCTCACCTTCTCTCTTCAGTCTGAATGGACCCTGTACTCTCCATTCTTTTACTTCTCGTCTCTCTTTTCCACTCTTCCTCCTTGTTTCTCTTAATCTTTCCAGTACGCCCCGTCAGATCTCTTTCCCCCTGTCTGGTCTGCTTGTGCTCATTCTCATTATTCTTAACCTTTTTTTTTTTTTTCTTCTTTTGAGGGGGTCTCTCTCCTCTTCTTTTTCATCTTCTTCAAACTTGCCTCTTTCTTTTAATGGCCTCTGTCTTGTTCCTCTTTTCTATCCATGATCTCTCTCTCTCTCCCTCTCACTTATGCTATTTGTTTATCTCCCCTCTCTTTTTGTATTGGTTTATCTAATCATCCCCTCCCCCCCCCCCCACTATTTGTATTTCTCCTTTTCTCTTTAAGTTATAATGTTTCATTGGATCGCTTGCCTGTACAGGTACAAGGCATACTTTGCTTAAATTCAATCAACATACAGACAGCACACATACATGTACATTTATTTACATTGATATTAATGAAACAAAAATATTGAGGAAACAAAAATATAGACTGGTCTTCAATCAGCAAGGAAAAGAAACATGAAGCATTGCTTCTAACCTTATTTTTTAACTTCTTTGCCTTTTTTTTTCTTCCTCCTTTCTATCTCTCTCTCTCTCTCTTGCATCTCACTTTGCCCTTCCTTGTATCATCTCTTCTTACGTTATTTGAAACAATGCAATGATGAGATGTGTAAGTTTATGTTTTTGTTGTAGCCATGAGACTTTATTAAAAAATGTACGTATTTTCTACTAAAAGGTGTAAGAATAAAAATGGACTACATGTAAATGAAACTGGACTAGTTTAATGGCAAGCATGAGAAATAACAGCAAGTCAATTTGTCTACTTCTATTTACATGAATATTAAAGGCAAGCTGATGTGGAAGTGAAATAAAATGACATCACATCTGTCACTAAACTCTTATACATGTAGTAATTGCACAAAGTGAGATGTCTCACAAAGATTTCATGTCTACCTTGCAATGTTACGTGATTATTGCATATTGAGATTTTAGCTATTTGCATAGCAATGGAGTTTTATGACAAATCTTGATCTTTATAAAATGACATGGCAAGCTAGAAATACATTTTAAAATTGGAATGTACATACATTTACATACATAGGAGTATATGAGCGATTTAATAGTACTGAAAGCCTCCAAAAGATCACTGATAAATGGAAACATAGCTAGCTCTTGTTAAAAAAATTAAATTGAAGATAGTACCTCCCCCCCCCCAAAAAAAAAGAAAGAAATAATTGACAAATTGCACTTAAACAACAAAGCTAAAAAAAAAAAAAAAACCCCTGTGAAGAGAAAAAGTACTTTTTACACTGGTGTATATACGTAATAATACACATGCTCTAACAGCAATAATACAAATAGATGCACATGCAGCGGCAGATTCAGGGTGGGGGGCATTTCTGGCCCATGCTCCCCCCCCCCCCTTTTGAGAGAGAATATACATGTTCCCCCACCTTTTTTTTTTTTTTTTTTTGCTTGTCAGAGAATAAATGTGGAGGGGAAACTTGGGTTTTAGAAGTATTTTTTTTTGTGGGGGGGGGGAAGGGTCTCTCTTTTCTTTCAAACAATTCCAGGTGGGTTTATGCATTTGCAAATTATGATACTATGAATATTGTACATAATTTTATAGAGTTAAGAAAATTAATAAAATGAACATTAAAGATAAAAAATGAACACAAAAGATCAACATTAAACAATGCAATTTATAAAAAATGGTAGCACACTCAAGTTAAAAAAGTTTGATGTGTGTATGTTTATAATATTTATCCTAGTAAACATTTGCATACAGCATGTACTCAGAAACATATAAAAAAAATAACACATCACACATATACTTAGTAAGGAGATGAAGACATTCATATCATTGCCTTCTGCCTATAAATCCAAAGTAGTCTCTGCTTTACAAGTTCTTGTTATGTCCTAAAGTAAAATTCTAACACAAAATTACATGGTAAATGTACAATAACAATTTACAACAATGTGACATAATATTAAAGTACAATACATGTGAATGCATCTGCACTGGTGTTTTTTTTTTTTTCAGTATGCATGTACCTGCACATGTCCATGGACAAATAACAGCAAAAACATCAACAAACCCAATGCAGAATGACTTTATGTTTTTCGGGTTTACAGCATTTACAATAACTGATTACGCTGTGAGTTGGGAGAATGTACATGTAATACATAATCTAGAACTGACCTAATGTGTTAAACTGTTCGAAGAACTCATCGCCAAAAACGTTTCGAAATAAATTCTTTATGAAAGAAAAACGGAGCGGATACAATTGTGGAATTAATTGTTTAGTTTTGGATTGATAACGGGCCGTTTTAGTACCGAAACTTTTTATTTATCGGAGAACTCATCGCCAAAAATGCTTCGGAATAAATTCTTTATGAAAGAAAAACGGAGCGGATACAATTGTGAAATTCATTGTTTAGTTTTGGATTGATACCGGGCCGTTTCTAGTAGGAAACTTCTTATATATCGGAAGAATTATCTCCAAAAACATTTCAATAAATAAATTATTTATGAAAGAAATACGGAGCGGATACAATTGTGAAATTCATTGTTTAGTTTTGGATTGATAACGGGGCTTTTTAGTACCAAGACTTTTTATTTATCGGAAGAACTCATCGCAAAAACGTTTCGAAATAAATTCTTTATGAAAGAAAACGGAACGGATACAATTGTGGAATTAATTGTTTAGTTTTGGATTGATAACGGGCCGTTTTAGTACCGAAACTTCTTATTTATCGGAAGAACTTATCGCCAAAAACTTTTCAAAATAAATATATTTATGAAAGAAAACGGAGCGGATACAATTGTGGATTATTGTTTAGTTTTGGATTGATAACGGGTCGTTTTAGTACCGAAACTTTTTATTATCGAAAAACTCATTGCAAAACATTTCAAACACTAAATTCCTTTTATGAAAGAAATCGGAGCGGATACAATTGTGGAATTAATTGTTTAGTTTTGGATTGATAACGGGCCGTTTTTAGTACCGAAACTTTTTATTTATCGGGAGAACTCATCGCCAAAAATGCTTCGGAATAAATTCTTTATGAAAGAAAAACGGAGCGGATACAATTGTGAAATTCATTGTTTAGTTTTGGATTGATACCGGGCCGTTTCTAGTACGGAAACTTCTTATATATCGGAAGAACTTATCTCCAAAAACATTTCAAAAATAAATTATTTATGAAAGAAATACGGAGCGGATACAATTGTGAAATTCATTGTTTAGTTTTGGATTGATAACGGGCCGTTTTTAGTACCGAAACTTTTTATTTATCGGAAGAACTCATCGCAAAAAACGTTTCGAAATAAATTCTTTATGAAAGAAAAACGGAACGGATACAATTGTGGAATTAATTGTTTAGTTTTGGATTGATAACGGGCCGTTTTTAGTACCGAAACTTCTTATTTATCGGAAGAACTTATCGCCAAAAACTTTTCAAAAATAAATTATTTATGAAAGAAAAACGGAGCGGATACAATTGTGGATTATTGTTTAGTTTTGGATTGATAACGGGTCGTTTTTAGTACCGAAACTTTTTATTTATCGGAAGAACTCATTGCCAAAAACATTTCAAAATAAATTCTTTATGAAAGAAAATCGGAGCGGATACAATTGTGAAATTCATTGTGAATCTGAGGATTAAGTCCCCAAAAAGGTTTGCTGAGAAGACAGTAATCCTAATTAGCATAATCCCTAGGTACACACAGAGCCTAATCACATTAGTTAAAGTAAACAATGGGATACTCACTAGCTGCCACTACTCCCCGTAAAATCTAGTGTGTTGCTACTCACTAGCCTAAAAATTAGAGACTTTACATGCAGTTCATGGTGCTCAGTATACTCTTTGTTGTTTGGCGTTCACTTGGAAATCTACAGAGCGCATGGACCTACAGAATCCATCCTACACTGTTGCCCATAAAGGTTGGATTTTTTTTGGAGTGCTCCGCCATCATCATTTTTCTCCGGCTAAATGTTTTTTTTAATTGTTTGTCCCCCGCTTCACTTATCAGTCCTGGCTATATCTCTTGGACGGAGGTTCCCCTAACTATTCCCGCGGGAAAGAAAATCAATAATATTTGTCAGCCCCCACAATGCCCATTTTGCATCTTTGCCTCCATTTGGGGCCCCTTTTTGTTTACCCGGCTGACAAGGCCCTCTCAATCCTTCTCCCCCCCCACAAAACGCGTCTAAGTATATGGCTGTTATTGTTCTTTACGCAAATTAGTTTTAAGGCTAAGGATTTCGTCTCTTGTCTTTGCGAAGGTCAAAGTTTATTTCGACAGGGGTTACAAAAATTGATTTATTATTATCTATACAATCATACCTGGAAATTTCTATCATCCAAAAAATATTGTAGAATCTCCGCCAAAATAAAATCTTAATGGAAAATTAGACTTATAGTTATCATTTACAACCTTGTTCAAAAGGTCTAAACAAAGATTGGGAAAAAAAATTATATTCTCAAGGGTTATGGTGTGTTTTTTATGTCCTTTGGTTTTTATTATAAAAGCTAGGATAATATATTTCGATTTTTTTACCAATTTCACTTTTTACTTCAACCCCTTTCCTCGACAGAGAGAAAAGCATATACACCTTAAACTTAATCAACATTAAAGAACAATATTAACCCAGCAATTTAGGCGCGTTACGCTGGGATAGGATTAAGGGGGCCTTGGGTCAGCATGGTAACGAAAAGGGCCCCAAAATCACAAAAAAATTGGTAAAAATGGGCATTGTGGGGGCTGACAACCCTTTTTATATTTTTCATTCTCCGGAATGGTTGGGGAATGTCCAAGATATAGCCAGGGGTCCCGAAAAGTGAACGCGGGGACAATTAAATTTCAAGAAATTAAAGCCGAGCAAACAGACGTTGGTGGAGTTCGAAAAAAAAATCCACCTTTCTGACCAACAAGTATATACCCTGGCGGTTTCAAAGGGCAAATGGAACATTCCCTTCTCATGATCAGTGCTGCACTGCAAGAGAATGTTACCATGTCATATTCCTTTTGTTCTTTCAATGTATTTTAATCTCTTCTTCTTCATATCTCATCTCTCCTCCTTCTCTACTCTCTCCTTCTTCTCCTCCTCTATCTCCTCCTCGATCCTTCTTATTTTCTTCATAATTCTCTGGCTATGGGTATGCATAAGGTGCTTGATAATCTCGAAGACCCAACTTCAAAAGTGATGTTTTAGGATTTGAAAACCCGACTTGCCAGAAGTGAGAGAGAGAGAGAGAGAGAGAGAGATGAGAGTGAATGTATTGTCTGTCTTCCAGACGGCGTTGTTGAATTTCCCAGTGACTTAACTTATCATGTGCAATGTTCAGTCATATATATCTCACTGTTTTCAGTTGATTTTTTTCTATTGCGACAGAAAAGCGGGAAACTTAGTTGATCATAAAAATGAATAGATTAATTTCTTCTCCTCCTCTCTCTCTCTCTCATTTTTGTTGTTGTTTTGTTCATTTCCCGCCTTTGTAATGGTCTTTCTCTTATCATGAATCGTGAATTGACTTGACCCCCATGTTATCAATAAAAGAAGAAAAATAGAAAGGAAAAGGAGACGAAGAGAAAATGAAGAAGTAGAAGAAGAGAGAAGAAGAAAAGAAGAAGAAAAACGAACTCGGAGTAACGATTTCTAACAATGATCGCGTCTGTACGATATAGCACAGAGGGCTGTGGGTATGCGAAGACGCAACTTCAAAAGTGATGTTTTAGGATTTGAAACCCGACTTGGCCGAAGTGAGGTAGAGTAGATTGAGAGTGAACTGTATTGTCTGTTCTCCAGACGGGTTGTGAATTTCCAGTGACTTAACTTACTAGTAATTCTCATGTGCATTGTTTCAGTCATATATATTCTCAAGATTTTCAGTTCAGTTTTTTCTATTGCTACAGAAAAGCGGAAACTTAGTTGATCATAAAAATGAATAGATAATTTCTTCTCCATCCTCTCTCTCAGATTTTGTCTCATCATTTTTTTTGTTGTTTTTTCATTCCCGCATTGTAATGGTCTTTCTCTTTATCATGAATGTGAATTACGTTGACTCCCCATGTGTTATCATAAAGAAGAAAATAAGAAAGGAAAGGAAGACGAGAAGGAAAAATGAAGAAGAAGAAGAAGAAAAAGAGAGAAAAAACGATACTCGGGTACGTACTAACAACAGCGTCTGTGGTGGATATAGACTAATTTAAGCCAGTCGGCTCGCTCCATGGTAATCAAAAGAGAATTTCTTTGGGCTCGCCCAACATGTACAATAGGGGGTTGGCATGGTACAAAGGTCTTGGTAATCTCCTGGGGCCATCTTCAAAAGTGATGTGTTAGAATGAAACCCGACTTGGCCAGAAGTGAGAATTATAGTCGTCTTCCATACGGAAGACGATATAACATGGGGGGGGGGTCAACTTAAATTCACATTTAATTTTAAACGGCCCGGTATCAATCCAAAACTAAACAATGAATTTCACAATTTGTATCCGCTCCGTTTTCTTTCATAAAGAATTTATTTTGAAATGTTTTGACAATGAGTTCTTCCGATAAATAAGAAGTTCGTACTAAAACGGCCCGTTATCAATCCAAAACTAAACAATTAATTCCACAATCGTATCGCTCCGTTTTTCTTCTAATAAGAATTTATTCCAAACTGTTGGCGATGGTTCTCCGATAAATAAAAAGTTTCTGACTAAAACGGCCGGTATCAATCCAAAACTAACAATTAACTCACAATTGTATCCGCTCCGTTTTTCTTTCATAAAGAATTATCGCGAGCGTTGGCGATAAGTTCTTCCGATAAATAAGAAGTTCGCCGGTAGGTACTAAAAACGGCCCCTTGGTCCGTTAACAATCCAAAACTTACAATTAATTCCACAATGTATCCGCTCCGTTGCCATAAAGAATTTATTTCAAACGTTTTTGCGATGATCCCCGATAAATAAAGATAGCATCTCGAAATCAGAGTACTAAAAACGGCCCCGTTAATCTAATTCCAAAACATAAACAATTGAATTTCACAATGTATCCGCTCGTTTTTCTTTCATAACCAAGGAAATTATTTTGGAAATGGTTTTTGACAATGAGTTCTTTCCGATAAATAAGTAGTCTAACCGGTCAGCTAAAACGGCCGTTTCACTCAAAAAACTAACGATTAATCTCCATCATCGTATCCATCCGTTTTTCTTTCATAAAGAATTATTCCGAATCGTTTGTGGACGATCTATCAAATAAAAAGTTCTGTACTAAAACGGCCCGGTATCAATCCAAACTAAACAAATTAATTCACAATGTGTATCCCGCTGCCGTTATATCTTCATTAAAGAACATGTCGAATCTCTGTGCCGTTGAGTTATCTCTCGATAACCGATAAAATAATATCATATATATATAATGTGGCCGTGTGTCTCCCGAAGAGAATCGCTATAAGTAAATACTGCCGCTGTACGTATACTCTCGTAAAACAAGTACAAAATTAGTGATCGCGCACGATAAGTGTATGCTACGCTCGTTGCTGCATACACACAATGCATGTCGAACCGTTTGACAATGAGCTGGGCACGAATTCTCTCTCTGAGCGTCTCGGTGTGT
>CALNVZ010003429.1:932781-958255 GCA_940671915.1 Paracentrotus lividus
CGATCGATAGTCACGTTCGCAAAAGTATAAGATATTGCCAGTTCTTCAAAAAAAGTGCCATAACGAAGTAAATTTAAAATATCAACCGCGGACATTACCCTGTTGGTGCATCAGTAACCACAATAAATATTACCTCTCGATTAATGTTAAAGAGTTTCAGGTTTCATTGCCAAGGCATCATATCACAGTCCAAATCCCGACTTCAGAACCCAAGGACAAACGTCAAATCACCGTGCAAGAAATCACGGAAGCACCAGCTGAACTTCAGCTTAAAGACGATGAGATTGTTATCGCATCCGGCCTTCAGATGACGTCACCTGGTTTGAAGTTCAGTGGTCCTCTCAGAGTAACGATGGCCCACTCTGGGATATTTAACAAGCCACAACGTGCCCAGATTGTACTTTACACTCGAGAAAACAGTAAGAATATCGTCCTAGAATTCATTTTTTACCAACATTGAATTTCTCTTTACATCACAAAATTAACACCATACGGTAAAGCGAGCGCGAACTAACCAACACTCTCATCGAATGTGTGTTATCAATATTTAGTCTTAAGGTTAACCTTTTTTAGTTCAATACTGATAAAACATTGAATAAATTAGTCCTAATGTTATTTGTTCTAGGGAAATTTTTATTTATTTATTTATTTTTTATTTATTTATTTTATTTCATTTTTCTTTAGGGGGAAGTACTTGTTTTGCAACTTGGTATTGAGTAGTGAATTAGTCTGTTGTCACACAATTAGGCCTAAATCATGACACTATATACTTAGAATGTTGCATTATGGGTCAGGTATTGGATGAGATTTCTGATTTTTAGTAGTTGAAGACCTTGAGGTGATGTTATACAAAGCGGCTGGTTCGTATTGGCTTTAAGTATATATACATATATATATATGTAAGCACATTATTTAGGTCGTGGCTGCGATCCACGATGAGGAACCTGTATGCTTCTTAAGCAAGGAATACTATCTACATTGTCTTATCACACCCGTGTGTGTTCAATAGGTACTCTGTACTTTTGTTTCACCAAGTCTCTCGTGAAGTTAAGATTGACTTTATGAACAACTGGAATATGTTCTTCGGTGCTGTACTAACCACATTCTCACTCATTTAGCGCAAGAACTAATCACCAGTTGTCCCTAAACACCCACTGGAAGGACACGAAGTTAATGAGGTTGGGTAGATTTGTGCAATGAAATTCTCCACAGAAAATATGGATTTTGAACTGCAATTGTAGGATCATGATTGTACAATATTATTGTGACATTGCTGTAAGCACTTTGGTCATTACTGTTATGGCACTTTTGAAGAAACTGGAATACTTATATTTGCAAGTGACATCTGATACAATATTATGGCACCAAAAAAAATCTTAATCTAAATTCATACAGCATTACTGACAGCTTACACATTTACTTTGTAGGTTCTGGGACATTCTCCAGGATAAGCTGTTCGGCTACAGGCGTGCCACGGTGTGTCGTAAGGGAACGAGACCTGGATCTTTACATTGATCATTTCTCAGATTGGTGGATAGTTGCCCTCATCAAGAATTACTTCATTGGCAAAAGGCTTCTCTGTACGCCTTACATTCCAAAATGTATTCGTTGGGACGAACGACAATGTATATACCTCTTCGTTGTAGATGACATAGGGATGAACGAGGTAGGCCTTTATCATCCATACCAAGTTTAGGTAAAGGTTAAGCTGGCGTCACTCTGTCCCGATGTTCAGCTGCGATGGATTCACGATGGTGCATTATTAGGGTTCGCGCAAAGTTAGCTGATGCCTACAGAAGGTAACTCACGATTGCGACTTTCTATTCTTTAGCGGGATGACGCTTTGTATTAGTATGTAATATCCCACAGATCAATAGCATATTTACGGATTTATGCTGATGCGAAGGACACACGAAGCGTACACGATGCTTTCAAACAATTGAATTTAAAAATATCCATGACCTTGGGTCCATCCTTGCTCAACTTCGGGAAAGTGCGATGCAGGCTTGACAATGCTATTCAATTGCTACACGATGGCATTGAGAGGGCATCGAGAAGTCGTGTTGCCTTAGTTTGCATTGCCTTCGTAAGTTAAAAACGCGCGATGCTACGATGCTCTAACGAAGTGAACCTTCGCAAGTCCATTTTTTGGCTTCCAAAGAAGTTGCTGCCGAAGCCTGAAAAACTCCACCGATTGTCATGGTGGTATTAAGATTGCTAATCATACAGGCTGTATCAAATAAAATGGTACATTTGGAAAACATTTTGATTCATTATAAAAATTAATCACAATTTAATAGTATTCAATATGTATATAAAGGAGAAAAATCAGGCATTCTTTAGCATTTTATTTTTTCCATCGCATTTGGTGGTGTAGATCACTTTTCTATAATCAAGAAAATCTCTTTTGCGCATGATTTTCCATGGTATATATTTAGGTTTTGCGCATAGTGGCCACGAATTCATCGCTCCGGAGCAATAAATGTGTGTAATATCGATCAGCTCCTCTTCGCACACTTTTAAACTTTTTTATGTGGTTCCAAATACAGACATTATTTCAGACGATGTCATACCTTAATTATTTTTCACTGACTGTTCCATTTATTTTTTAAAACAGTCTGCAGTACTCCAAATGGCCCAATGCTTTCGCGATGCTTTCGTGATGCCTTAAATGATCAGAGCAAAATTTAGGTACTTCCATGATCGTGTGTCCATCGTTGCTAACCTTCGCGACGGTGTGACACGGGCTTTAACAAGCCGTGAGAGTTAAACACTTACATGTGAAGCAATGACACATGAATGAGAACATGGGAAGATGACTACTTACATTAGTACAGTGAAGTAATCCAAGAACTATAAGTTAAAATAAATGCAAAATATTTGAGTAAAATTGGCCAGAATAGTCCAACAACTTCCTGAAGACATAAAGAATCATATAGAATTATGTAAACAAATGAACAATATCAATACAGAAATAACTGCAGAGCTCTGTTGGAGGGCTACCACCTGGCGCGCGCTCAACCTTAAAAAAAGAAAGAAAAAAAAAGTATTTGACACGTCCGTGTTGGCTATTTTGGAATAGTTCTAAGAGGTATATGTCATTGAGAATTGTATTTAAATATTTGCTGAATTAAGCCTGATATGGAGAAGAGGTATCCCATTTGGCCGTGAGTATTAAAAAAAAATCAAGCAGATAGCATATATAAAAGAAAAAAAAAGGCTCTATATAAATTTATTATCTTATTATTATTGTTGTTTTTGTGATCATTATATTGAAAAATAAAATAGTTACTATTTTATTTTTCAATATAATGATCACAAAAACTACAAACGAAATCTTTATTTGCAAAATGTAATTAATTATCAATAACAACAACGTAATTATTAAATGAAGAGGGAAAAGCTTTTCAAACGGGAGTGTTTGTACGTAAATCAATTAATTAAACCACTAATAGTTACAATTGAGACTACATCACAGGCAATCGACGTGGTTTGGCCTCCATGAACAAAATATTTACTTAATATACAGTGGTGGCCAAAATTATTAGAACACCAAGCATAATTAAATTATTTTAATAATTTTCATTCAGTTGACCATTTAAATACCTATAAAATGGTTGGAATGTCTCCGAATATGATCATTATGCTTTAAAAACTAAATAACAAAGCCATGCGTTGGGAACTCACCCCAAAGTCGCACTTTTTTATGTTACCCCACCAGTTGAAAATTTTAAAAATCTTGCCCCTGTCAGGATCAAAGTGTCTTAACGTTAAACATTTTAAGCCTCTCCCTACACAAGTATATATATTCTGAAAGGAAATTTCCTGAGGATGTCAAAAATGGCATTCATAACAACACAGGGTGAAGTAGTTACATCTTATGTGGGGATTTTAAAATTATTTTTGAAGGGCCCCAAATTTCTAATTCAGTGCCCCTATCTAAGTCCATTGTTCCAATGACCCTTAATATTTCAACAAATTTGAATTGCTCATGATATTTCCTTTAAAAAAATATTCAATTACAAGGAGTGTCTTCATTAAATTAAAAAAAATAGTCTTAATCTTCAATGGGCATGGTTATTTTGGTCATCTCACCACAAAGGGTGGGGGCGAATTCACCCTCCCCATTTGACCAAATTTGCTGAAACTTAGAATGTATTTGAGGTATTTTAGAATGAATAAGCGTGCTAAGTTTCATACTTCTACCTCAAATAAAATACCTTTTGAGCAATCGGCATATTTATGTAATTGGCATTTTACTTTTTTGCACTTGGACTACATGTTTAATACACAAGTCTATGGGGAAACCAAAAGCGCATAGCGCAACTATTTTCAATGCTGCTCATTACCAGATGGTCGAAACTATATAAATTTGTTATCAACATATACATAAGACCCTATGCTAAAAGGTCATGAAAGCTCATGGCACACAAAAGATATCTTTAATCTGATTTCGGCAGATGAACTAGGGCATTGATAATCCCATATACTTTGTGTAGGTTCAGGTGTTCTAATAATTTTGGCCACCACTGTAATTTTTTCCCCAAAGGAATCGGTAGAGCGCTACAAGCTGCCTACAAAAAATACTCGAAACAGACCCCGTTTTGAATCCTAGTCACGTATTTTGGATGGTGACGTATAACGGTGATAACGGCCTGGCATTGCTTATCCCTGTATTCCAGCAGAATGAAACATCTTCGTCCAAACTCGGGGATAATCGTCATTCTTGCCATAAAGTCGAACTACCCTAGAAACGTGTAAAGTCAAGAAAAAGCTTTCTTCAATCTGTTCAACCCCTGATTGAACCCCCTCAAATGGCCAGTGCAGACTTTGGGAAGAGAGACGCATCAGTACTGACCATAATGACAAGCTCCCTCTCCCTACCAAAAGAACAATACTCCTTGGTCATAATCAAGATTACAGGACATGAAAGTCTCTTAATCGACTTCGTAAAGGATTTGGTCGTGTGTAAAGTTAACATGCGGAAAGTGGGTACACTCTAGGTGATACTATAAATTTCCTATTGTGGTACCGCCGAAAACTAAGGGACACCTCCTTCAATGTCCAAATAGGATACATTGCAACCAGGATGATCTGATGGCTGTAGAGGGCTGTACAATGTGCGAAGTCTTGGCCAAATATATAATTGTTTGTGCTATATACCTTGTACATATATCCTAATATACTTAATGTTTGTAAATGATGGACACGAAAGAAAAATCGGTAATAAATATTAAATTATGTATTGTTTCGTAACTCATATCGTTACGTGTATTATGCATTACATTATATTAACTTGATCCAATTTTGTATCCTGTTTATTTTAGTTTAATCTGCAAACTTGGCCACGGCTAGTCATCGGGCTGAGTCTTAATATGTATGTATTTCTTTTCCAAATATAAACGGAATTGAATTTGATTTAGGTATAGCTTTATGCTTATGAAGCATCTAGTTGGGGTTTTTTATAATTCTTTTACAACCCTTTCCTTTTAATAAACAGGAAGCCTTGGAGGACTACAAGAAGCCTGTCTGAGTGAACAGTTTTTCATAAGCGTGGCGAAGGGGATCTCACAATCAAGTTCATCGAGAATGGAAAGAAATAGAGGAAAAGGTAGTTATTTGGGTCTACCGTTTTGACCAAAGGTCGACAATGCTAATTTTCTTTCATTAAAATTTCCCTTAAAAAATGTCCCCTTAATGAATTGAAAAATAACCCATGCGGAGGCCCAATTAGAGAAGGAAGACCACAGTCAAACCCCCTCCCCTCAAAATTTTAAATACATTTATAGGATTAGGGTTCTATTTTTCGATCTCAAAACCATTCGAGTTAAAGTTCAAGTGGGGTGTAAGGCAAGATATATTAAATTTCAGTTTATATTTTGTTTATCGGGGAACAATGCCACAAAGGACATCCCTGGAATGCTCATTAGTTGGTACAAAGGAAGTTGTCATGATCATTAAAAAAGAACTGTTATTTCCCTATTTTTCCAGCCTGAAGAAAGGAAAAATATGGGGGAAAGAAAAATGGTTATGTTACCATTCTTCCATAAAAATGGAGAAATGGAGATAAAGCTGAGAAATGAAGTGTTTTATTTTATATATTTTCCTATTTGCGGATTTTGAAGAAAGAGGAAATGGTGGGAAACTCGAAATAAACTAGTATTTAACTATTTAATCCTACTTTTGGACTTCTATGAAAATATTTGGAGAATTATGACTATACACTTTATTTATCTATTCCTTATATTGCGTTTTTCTCGTATCTTTCAAGGAATGAAAATAGGGGGAAAAGGATAAATTAGAAAAGAAAAAAAACGGTATTTATCACTTTTTTTTTCCTTCCTGCGGACTTTTTAAAATAACAATAGAGATTTTTTTTTTTTAATGGTAGGTTCACAATTATAGCCTTACAAATGAGAAGAGAAAAAAAAGAGGGTGGGAATTGGGAATACGGTAATTTTTTTGGTTTAGCTCCTTGAGAAAAAGGGGAAAATACGAAAAAATACAAATAAATGCGACAAATCTATTTTCCCTCTATTCCAAATGAAAAATAGTCTGAAAATAAAATTAAATATATGTGAGGAAAAAAAAATAGGCGGGGTGGTGTTTTTTTTCCCTGTTTCATTGTTAGTAGAGGAAATAGGCAAATATATTATATTTTACACAAACAAACAAACAACAACAACAACAACAACAAACCGATTTGACAATACAAAAATTACTAGGATACGATTGAGCCTACAATGTATACAAGTTTTACTACATTTCCCATTCCAACTTGTGGTCCCTCTACTCACTATCATGCTGTTATCATATTATGTATAACCGATGCCAGACTCTTCGTTAATTGACGTTAGAGCAAACCGCTTTCAAAAAGAAATATGTACAGATAAGAAATATATGTCCATCAGAGATAACGATACATTCATTGATCGATTCAAATGACTGTAAAGGTTGTGTTTATAAAATGTGCATGCTTTTTCCCCAACAAACGGTTGGTATATTAATAGCGAGTTTACGAAATTATATGTCAATTATGTTTTTAACTCGTAATTTATTTTCAGAAAATTTAAAGAAAAAAACCCTTTTCATCTTTCTGACAATCATCACATAGCATCACGCTGCGATCACATGAGAAAAGAGAAACACGGTCAGTCATATTCTTTCACCTGAAACAGAGCATCGCGAAGGAAAAGGATTCCCTATCGACTTTGAAGGTAATTCACTAAAAAGTGATTGAGGATGAATTATTGAATTATAGTAAATAGTGGTAGTATTTAAGAGTTGTGATTGGTTGAAATGATGTCACGTGTCATTCACGTTTTTGTTATAGTGAACGCGTTTTTGTTATATTGAACTTTTTTTTTTGTATATAACACGGTTTTACCTGTTTAAAAATGAATGGTGAAATCGATTTGCCTTGTTGTATTAACAGTAAAATGGTTCGCGCCAACAATAGATACGCGGAGCGACAATATACGTCACAATAGCATAATTAGCAACCACAAAGTTGGCAAACATTTGCAAAGATAAAACCAGATTAGGCAAGGTCAAAGATGTAGGGTCTATTTACTATAATGAATAGTACATGCTTCTTTAATGCAACATTACTGACTATGTGAACTCCAAATACTAAATTATCCCCGGGCACATTGTTGTTTCACCTCAGCCTACGGCCCTCGGTGAAATAAAGTGTGCCCTCGGGATAATTTAGTATATGTCGTGCACATAATCTATATAGTAGTGTGTGCATGGTAGAGCAGTGCCACTATTTTATATGTTTTATAGCTCAACCTCGTTGTTAAATTTATTACTGGGTCTAAATGATGCCACTACCCTTTACACTTCCAGGTATTACTGTAAAATAATGTAATATATTATACCACAATCCGCCGTATTTCGTTATTTTCAAATGTTATGCTACAGTCACACAGGACACTTACGTCAGTTACTTTTTTTTTTTTTTTTTTTTTTTTTTTTTAAATCCTTATTTCATCTCTATTCTATCATTTCTTATGTATTTCTTTGTTTTATTGGATGAACAAAATTAGCAATATTTCCACTGCTGACTGTGACGGGAAGGCATCCGTGGGGATCCGAAGAAAAGAAAGTAATTTTTAGACGCAACCGAACTTACCTCAACGTAAGTGTCTGTGTGACTGCCAGCATTAAGCTTCGTATTTTACTTTGTCATGTTGTGTTTATCGGTTATTAACGGAAATAAAACAAACGAACAATGCTGTATAATGTGTACAGTTTTACGCTTCATAAAATGATTCAAATTGTACTTCTTCTCCTTCAATCAGATCCCACCGGCGCAGGGTGTAGTCGTTTCTGGGTAAGAATTACGTTTTATTTATCTTCCCACATGAATTATCGTGTCAAGCAAGGGTCTTCTTCTTACACTGTCATGCAAAAGAATCTAGAATTTACTATATGTCCTTCTCATCAATTTATCCATCTGAAAGGTTTTCATTAAAAGTAAATATGTTGAAATGCGCAGAAAGGAGATGATTCTTTCTTTCTTTTCTTGCGTTTAATAGTGCATAATTATATCATGAATAGGAAACATGACTTTAAAATTAACCGTTCCGTTGTTATGATTTTAACCAGGCCAAAGTGCAAAATAATTGTTTTACTTAGAAAAAAGAGAAGACATGAAATTAAAATTAGACGTCGTTATTAAGTTTTAAGAAATCACATAGACATCATTACCTCATTCTGAAAAAAGCATCGTTCAGTGTTTCTTTAAAGTTAACAGTTAAAGATATTTGCGATACTATTTCTTACTCAATGCTCATTACTTTCTTTTGGTCAGTGCAAAGATACTAAAATGGAGAAAGCAAACACTAAGAAAGGCGAGAGGAAAACAAAAGTCATCATCAACAACATTGGACAGGAACATCAAGAGCACCAAACAAGAAACCGGTGCAAGACCAAAAACCCTTATCCATGGAGGTATATAATATTGTGCTTATTTCGAAACGTAAAAAAATGTAAATCTATTTTGTTACTCTACTTGTATAATAATAATAATTTATGTAATAATTTATTCATTCGATTTTTGCACTGAGGTATACGTGACCTTCACTAAATTTAGCTTGAAGTAAGATTGCATTAATGACGTGGTTTTGTCGTAGGTCGTAATTATACTGTTTGGCTTGTGTGTGTATGTGCGTTGTGTGTGGTGTTGTGTGTGTGTGTGAAAGTTAGTGGTGTGTGTTAGTAGGGCCAGGTTCTAGAGCAAAAGTAAAGGAAATGTTAAAATTCTAACAGCCTGACTGTTATTGCATCATGGAGAGAGAGAGAGTCTAGACTATAAGAAGGCGATAAGGGTATTTTCGTCATATTTATTTTAAAGACATTGTCCTATCGATAAAAAATATCACTTATGGGGCGAGTCAAGAGGGTGAGGCACTCAAGAAAAATAGTTACATAAATGCGTGACCACTATAAAAATAAAATTAATTGGAACGCTGCAAAAAGAAATTCTTGTTTAATGTTAAAAGATTGTACGAACATTGATACCACGTTGTGAGAGTTAGAAATGCGGGAAAATATATTGGGCTTTGAAGTATTCGGTTTGTTGCGTTGGGGTTAGTTTATAGACATTGATAGTTGGGTTGGGCTTGTTATTGACATGGCGTAGTTTATTTAGGCGTGATTATCGATACGGCTGGTAGGATGCGTTATTGCGTCGGATAGTTGATTGGATGATTATTGACTGGATGGTTCGTGTTTGGCGTCATTGACATGGAGCGTTATTGGGCTTGATATAATCGACCACCCGATTGTTGGTTATGGCTTGATTATTAAATGGATGCGTAGTGTTGGCGCCTAATTATTACATGAACAGTATTGTTGGGCTCGATTGTCGACACGAATGGTTGGGTTCTGGGTTGTTCATTGACGTGTTCTTATTGACATTGTTATTATCAATTATGACATGTTATTGACATGTTTTTATTACGTTATTATGTTAATAATCATTTTATGTCTGTTGTTATTATTATTATTGAAATGTTTAGTATTATGTTTGTTGATTGTGCGGTCATTGTCAGTGGTTAGTTGACAATAGTTGTTAGTTTGGCTTTTATTGACATAAATGATGGGTTGGCTTCATTTTGTGCGATGGATGTGTTGATTTTGTTGTGATTAGACATGCCACGGATGGTTGGTTTGGCTAGTTATTTCAGTCAAAGCTTATGCTTTGGTACCAGAATTCTTAATGTTTCCAAGGTTATGGGTTTAATTGTTGTATTGTTTCGTTCATGAACTGTATAAACATTTCCGCTTTGCCTCCAGGAGAGGAATAACCAAGAGCGCCATGATCCGACGGTTGGGACACCAGGCTCCGATTACCAGATCTTAGGAACTGATGGCCCAGGCCGGAAACTGGGCCTCGATCCTGGGTAGATCACAGCCTTCCCAGCTGGTCAAGTGACCCGTGACTCTCGGGTTCCCATACTTGTTGTTTAACAATGCAATCGCAGCCAATGAATAATTAAGAAAATGTTTTTATTTAATTTGATATGTCAATTGATAATATGTCAAATCGAAGATATGCTAAGACAGAAAAAAATTATAAAAATGTGTTTATATGATTTCATAATTATGATGATAATGTGTGAACTTGGAAATATGCAAACGAAAACTGAGTAATATAAATTTGTGAAAATGCAACAACAAATGTTCTTTGTATTTCTTATTACAATATTGTGCTTATATCAGGGTCACCAGTAGAAACAGACATAACATCGACTTCATCGCTTTCACCAGTATCTCCTCTACCAGCGCCACCATCGTTACAACATGAATTAGGATCAGTGTCAACAGGAGAAACAAATACAGCATCGACTCCTCATCCTCCTTCGACTCCATCTCTACCACAAAACAGGTAAAACATTGTCATATCATTGCAAGTGAAAAATACTGTAAATCATGAACATTCACGAGAGGCACTAAAATCCTGCTTGTTATTATTACAACTAATTATTGATTTTTATGTTAACCATTTATATTTTCTTTATTTTTCAATGATTTGACATTTCAGCTTATCTATCTTTTTAAAAAATGTTACTCCAATAATCCATTCATCAATAATTATTGCTGCTATTTACCCAGAGGGATATTTTGGAAAGTATAAAAACTATCATACTAATTATTTACACTCTTGGTTAATAGGAAAATTAATTTACCTATTCACTTCATTACTATGTCCTGATTTTTTTTACCATTATTTTATTGATTTAGCTGTACAGACCCATTGACAGATGCTTTGCTCAACGCATTGTCAAAACATATTCCAAACGGCAAGTACTTTGACTTATGTAACGAACTCTTCTCTGGGGAGAGTAACAGTTACACCAAGGCAAAGAACATCCTCGCAAGTACAGGAAATGATTATTGGAGAGCAACAAGAGAGTGCTTGGATATGTGGAAGCAGAAGACTGGTGGTAGTTCGTCTGAGATGGAGAAAATACTTCTAGCCTGTGATCTGGGAGGCCTAATAATAAGGTGTCTATCATTACACCAAGAATCACAATAGTGTATAGAATATGCATCACCTCTGCTAGTACAATTTACTTATTATTACAGAGATGATATTGTGTGACGTTTGTGGTTTTGGGTGAAGCAGTCAGTATCTCAATAAATGGTGTTAGATACATGAAGAATCAGTCAGGAGAAGCCAATCCCTCGCTAGCAATATATGGATGTCGTTTCCATTCAAATCCAGAATTACCACAAATAATTAAATCTAAACACAAAACAAAAAGAAAGTTCCCCCCATTTCAGATATCAATCATTTTTGAAGCAGGAGGAATTTAAAAAATCTAATTATATTCCCATGTAGGGAATTTAATTACAATGATGGGAGCGAATTTTAGGAAAAATCATCTAGTCATGCTTCAGCGAGCAATGGTTGAATGCAAAAACGTCATTTTTTTTTAAAGTTCACGAGCCTAAAATGGCAACTTTGATTCACTGATAACGGACCCATTTTCTGATGTTTGACATTTTACACGTGAGAATGTATGCAAAACTTTGCGTCAAATTTCACTGTTGAGTGAGCATGCAGCCAAAATTGCCCGAACTGCAATTTTTACTTCTTTGCCACGGTATAATCGATCAAATGTAAGGGAATTCCTGTTTTGGAAGTGTATCCAACCAATATCTTTTCATTCACGGTTGAATGAACCCATCAATCAACCAAAAAATAGGCCATTTTAGAATTACGAAGAGTCATTGTAGTAATTACGAAGAGTCATTGTAGTAATTTTATGCACTAGAAAACATCTCAATAACATTTTTGTGTTTTATTTATATTTTTTGGACACGTGTGAATGATCCTATGGCATGTATTTACAAATTCATGCTTCTTTGAGCACGTGAGACTGGAAAAGCCCTTTTCTCACGTATGGACTAAAATTCAAATTCTTACTTTTATTGAAAAAAACAATTCTTTCAGGGAGTACTTGATGAGTACCTGATGTTTCACGCCTCAGTGGGCATAAGATACAAGAAAATCATGCAAATGAGAAGAAAATTTCGGGCTTCGTCATGGTTCAGTGACTTTTCGAATACGTAACTTGAATCAAGATCATGTTAGTTTGAGATCAGTTGAAGCTGTGTGCCAAGTTTCATGACATAACTCAAGGTAGAATTAACAATAATCATCAATGAAATTGGCCGAATTGCACATTTGTCAGGTAGGGGAGACCGGGTATGGAAGTTGCACGGGTCAGTTGTTACAGTTCTCAGTGTGCTAAGATGGAACAAGAGAGGATGGGCTAACTGGCATCTACAGCCTACACATAGCTGTGATGAACTGCCGGTCGTGAGGTTTCTCCGTTGGTTTATTAAAAAGTAAATCAACAAAAACCATTTTTTACATAACAGTTCAAGTAAATTTTTCACAAAAATTGAAATTTGTAATAGCTCTTACAACTGAAGGCACATGATGATAGTCTGGTATTGTAAATATAGTACATGTATGTCACTAATATACCCCTAGCCATGCCCTGCAATTCTGCCTAATGACTGTGCTACAGTTGATTTCTGTGTGTGCAAAATCACCCATGGGCTAGGTTGTTACAGCAACCTACCCCATGTTGATGTAACAACTTCCCCAATTACATTACATGTGTAAAATAACATTTTGTCTCAATTTAAATGTTAATATTTTAATTTTTCTATTATTACTTTTGTCTACTCTAGAGCTCTACTTGATCTACTGTTAACGATGTCAAGAACTGGAAGTTGAAATTAAGTATGGTATAAGAGATTTACACATTGTCAACTTACCCCGTATGTTTACATATTGTAACAATTGACCCGTATGTGGTAACAATCTACCCCGTATATGGGGTAGGTTGTAACAAAAAAAAAACGTCTTCACTAATTAAGCGGTAGTTAATTAGTGTTTACATGTTTTCAAGTTTTATATGCCTCAGGTTTGAGCAAACATAATAGGCTAACTACTGACCCAATATGGAGTGCGTAAGTTCTTTCATTAGAAGTATCTGGCCAAACCGGTCTCCCCTACTGATTTCCTCCTCCATTGACTTTATGTACAGAGGCTTAACAAAGTTTAACAAATTGAAATTTGGCATATTTTACTTGTCAGTTTTTGTCTATTTGACTGTGAATTTATATTATGAAACTTTGCACATAGTGCATTCAAAAAGTCACTGAACCATGAAGAGCCCCAAACTTTCTTATTTTCATGATATCCTTGTATCTTGTGCCCACTGAGGCGTGAAACATTGGGATTTTTTTATGAAAAAAAGCAAAAGTACTCCCGAAAAGAATTATTATATTAAATCAAAGTAAGAATTTGAATTTTAGTCTGTACCATATCAATTCTAGTTGTAAACTTAGAGGAAGAGGGCGCTATCACTCTACGCAAAGCAAACGCTGCCATAGACATTTTGTATTTTGCACAGTTTTTTCCACTTTGTTTTCTTGATTATGGCGAGCAACTACCTTTTCAAAGAAATGATCAACTTGAATAAATACGCTAAGAGTCTGATTTTTTCAAAAATAGGAATAACTTATTGCAAAGGGGGAAAAAAAGTCCTGTCACTTGTGTCAATTCGAAATCCTAGTCAGATCAAATTCCTGTACAATATGGCCAATTTTGCTCTCAAAATAGCTCATACGCCACATAATCATCTTCCTGGATAACGCATAATTATATTACAGCTTAATGATCAAGCAGTTTTTATAAGATTGAATTCTCAGCTTTCCAAAGATGGTACATTCATTTCGATTGGTTAAGAAAAAGTCCTGTCACTTTGAACATTATCACAATAGAGTCTTAACTCGATGGGTCGATATTTCCGCATATCACATGCATATCGCATGTGGACGGCGTCTTCGCAAGAGGTGACAAGATCACTACTTATATCAATAATCCGTTAGGAACATCAATCTATGTGAAATAAAGATTCTGATTACAATTTCATCACAATAATGTTATAAAGCTTGCCCAAAATGTGTATTTCCTCCATCCTGGTCTGGATAATCTAATTAACTAACAACATGATAAAAGTTCATCAATTTCTCTTCATCTCCACGTACGAGTGGATTGCTGAACCGAACGGACAATACTTCAGCTGCAGGAAGTCTTTAAGCGAGTTTTTGTGAGCTAATTTATTATTGCAGCCAGCTGTATAGATTTCTGCGCTTCTCAGCCGTATTTCCAACGTCACTTCGTTGTGTCTGGCCTCTTAGATAATGGACGGCCTTGTTTAATTGCCGCACATTGTATAACGTTAACTTTACATTTTACATAGAGTAGAATTGATATGGTGAGAAAAAGACTTTTCCAGTTTTACGTGCTCACTGAAGCATGAATTTGTAAATAAATGCCATTTGATCATTGACACGTGCCCAAAGAATATAAATAAATCCCCAAAAATGCTATTAAGATACTTTCTAGTACATAAAATTACTACAATGCTCTTTGTAATTCTAACTAGAAATGGCCTATTTTTTGGTTGGTTGATGGGTTCATTTAACCGTAAATGAATGGATATTGGTTGCATACACTTCCACCAACAGAATTCCATCATATTTGATCGAATATACCATGGCAATAAGTCAAAATGGCAATTTTTGCTGCAACCGTGAAATTTGACGCAAATTTATTTTCCGTATTGGAAAGCACTTTTTGCATACATCTCAAGTGTAAAATGTTTAAAATCTGAAATGGGTCCGTTATCATTGATTCAAAGTTGCCATTTTAAGGCTTGTGAACTTCAAAAAATGACATGCTTGTATTCAACCACTGCTCACTGAAGAATGATCAATGATTTTTTCCTTAAATTCGTTCCCATTGTAGTTAATTAAATTCTCTACATGGACATAATTAGATTTTTTAAATTCCTCCTGGTTAAAAAATTATTGATATTTTAAATAGGGGGAACTTTATTTTTGTGTTGTGTTTATATTCGGCCTTGACTTGCACAATGCAACGCCTCTCCGCCATCAATTCCGAAATGAGTTCTTAGGTCGTTTAGTAGCGTAGTATAATTATTTCCTATAGGGTATGTGTTAAAAAAAAAATTAAATCATAAAAAATAACTGTTTATAACAAGGATATTCATACTTTGCCATAGTTACATAATAATGTTATTTTTACCATTTAAGTACGAAGTGACATTCTTCACCTGATTTTTCTAAAGTCAGCCTGGAATGAGACTATACCCGATTTTGTGCCATTACGACCTCCGGTTTCTGTTTCTTACACCATGAAATAAGGTCTCCGTAAAATTCTACTGGGACCCATTGTAGCTCTAAAAATGGACTCATCTAAAGCACTAATGATTCCTCTTTATAAAAATATAAAAGACTTAGTTTCAATATATATAAATTATTTTCGTATGAATTATTTTCCAAACAATTACATCATCATTGATACGCGTTCAAGTCATTCATGCTTTCAAATACCAGTCAATAAGAAGTTTGTACCCTTCAGTCACGTCCATTACATCAATTCACGGCAATTGAGCTGATAAATGGCAGCAACACTAAACGCAACACAAAAAGTAGCTTTCTCCTTAACCAACGGTTAATACATTTTTTTTTTTATTCACATCCTTTCTGAACTAAGTTAATATGTAAAAATGTCTTCTTTTTTTTTAAAGTTTACAGCCTTAATATCTGAAATTTTTATCAATTACTTAGGCACAAACTTTCAGACTTTAAACATGTCACGGTTGAGTGAGCACTGGGTTATAAAATATGCACAAACTACCAGTACAATTTTTGCGTATTTTCATTTGATCAAATATGACAAAATTCCTGTTTTAGAAATTTTGAAAATCCGTTATATCACGGTTGAATGAAGACATAATAATCATAACCCCAAAATGCTATTCTAAAATTATGAAGCAAATATTGCAGGAATTATGTGCACTGAAAATCATGTCGGCAACATTTTGGGGTTATGTTTATGACCTTTGGACAAGGATACTAAGGAATTTATTCTAAAATATTCACTGTCCAAGGATAACGTGGAAGTGCAAAAGTTTGCTCTCTTTTTCAGAAGTGTAATGGATCAAAGAACATGCAAGTATTTGATTTTTTTTTGAAAGTTTTACCTGTAAAATGTTGAAATTAGAAAAGGCAATTCCATAAATTAATCTTTTTGTGCATCCAACCTCCATTTCCCCCGCCTTTCTTCACTTCATAAGCTAATCATGGCACGGTAATATAAGAGGATTATACCTATTCTTATAAACTGGAAAACAAAAGAAAATGATTTCAGGTAGGCCCCATATTATGCGGTTAGATGTACATAGTTTATGGAATTGTCCAATAGCAGTAAGAGTAAAGTATGTATGTTCTGCTTCTTCTTAAAAGAAAACTATTTTCGACATGTTTGATAAAATTTTTTTTATGTGTGTACTCTTGAAAGAAAAAGGGAAATGAAGAGAATAAATTATCCTTTCCTGCCTTTTCATATTAAGTTCAAAATTGTTTTGGTCACCCTTTGCATAAAGAAACTTATTTTCTTTAAAGACTGATTGGGTTTGCTTTTGTTTTGGTTTGGTTTCGTATTATATCATTGTATGCATGTTTGACATGATATCTATGTAGTGTACAATAAGTGTCTATTTCTGCAAATTATTGCTTTTAATATTCATTTACTGATCCTTTAAATAATTCATGATAATGAAAAAATTACTGTTACGTAATTAACAAACAAAGAAAAATCTGAATAAAGATTGCTACCTTTGAATAAATACCTTGTCATACATTATTTTATACAATTTCATGTACTTTGCTGTTATACAACGTGTGTAAAGTGTATATATTTGAAAACAAAGTATTCAGTGCATGGTACGGTAGAATGCATGTATATAATTAGGATAGTTTGAAGTTCTTAT
This sequence comes from Paracentrotus lividus, assembly GCA_940671915.1. Classification (NCBI taxonomy): domain Eukaryota; kingdom Metazoa; phylum Echinodermata; class Echinoidea; order Camarodonta; family Echinidae; genus Paracentrotus; species Paracentrotus lividus. Next base: position 950,178 of record CALNVZ010003429.1, read on the forward strand.
GCAACCATTCTCAGGGAAACAATTTAGATACACTGTCCCGTCATAAAGGTGGAATATTTTTTTGCCGCTCTATCGACATGATTTTGCTCTGGCTTTAATTTCTTGAATATGTTTGTCCTTGCTTTTACTTTCCGGGACCCTGGCTTTATCTTGAACATTCTCCCAACCCTTAACGTGGATTTCTCTCCAAAAAAGTTTTGGTTACCCCCATGATGCCCATTTTTGTCATTTTTTTTTTCTCATTTTGTGGCCCCTTTTTGTTTACCCGCCCGATCAGGCCCCCCTCAGCCCTTCCCCCAGGAAACGCGACTGAGGATGTTTTGTTTATATTGTTCTTTAAGTTGAATATATATTCATGGGGACAGGCTTGGGTTTCTTGTTTAGGGGAGGGGTTGAAGTAAAACGTGCAATCGGTGACAATTCGGAATATTTTATTCCATCTTTATGCTGAAAACAAAAACAAAAACAAACGTTAAATCTTAATTATTGTCATTTCCCCTTAATTTTCTTTTAAGCCTTGATGACAAAGTTGTAAATGGTAACTATATATAATATTTTATTTTGATTTATGTTCGGCAGAGATTTTACAATACAATTTAGGGAAGATAGGAAATTCCATGTTGTAAAAATTAATAAAATCAATGTTGAACCCCAATCAAAATAAACTTTGACCCCTCCCCTAGACAAAAGAGTCGAGCCTGTAACCATTAAACTAGATTTAACTTAAATAACAATAACAACTCTACTCCTTAGACTTGTATCCGTGGGTTAGGACTGAGGGGGCCTTGGTGGGTCGCGTAAACAAAAAGGGGCCCCAAAAAGAAGAAAAATTGACGAAAATGGCCATCTCTGGGGGGGGGGGGGTGACAAACTTTTTGAATGAAAAATCCCCATGAAGGGTTGAGGGAACGTCCAAGATAAAGCCAGGATCCAAAAAGTGACAGTGGTGGCAAACATATTCAAGAAATTAAAGCCGGAGCAACATAATGTCGCTTAAGCCAGAAAAAAAATATTCCACCTTTATGACGAACAGTGTATATAATATCTAATTTATATTTATTATTTATGCATACATTTGTGGATTATTTTGTACATTGCAAAAGGTAAAACGGTCTCTAACATCCTTGATGCAAATGATGAATTTTTGACAAAATTTCAATGTTAACATTGATCATGAATTTCTGAATTTGTTAGATAAGATAACATGGTGGAATAGATCATTCTGCAAGATTAACCCATAATATGCACGCTAAAAAGCTTTTATCATTTGCAGATTTCAAGTTATGTACCAGTACATACCCAATAGTCATGTTATTTTATTACAATTATGCATAATACTTTGGCAGTCATAAAGCGAGAGCCAATTGAGCAATACTCTCATTGACTGTGTGTTATAAATAGCTAGTTTTAAAGTATATACCTTTTGAAATAACTATGAACATAACGGTTTATAAATAAACCAACTATTCAATTTGTATTGGGAAACTTAAATGTTTTTTGGGTACAGTATGTGTTTTGACCATTGGCAACATAATTGTCATGGTGTGAATTCACTGGGTAGTGAAAAAGTGTGTTTCCATTCAAAGGGGCCTGAATTATAAGACCACTCCATTCAGAATGTTGCATTATGGGCTAGGAATCAGGGCAGAATCGAGTAATTGAGGACTTGAGGTGGTGTTATGCAAGGCTGCTAGTTCGTACTGGCTGTAAATCTTTACATGTTAAGAACGAGACTTAACTTTTATTACATACATGTTGAAATACAATTTCTTGTTTCATTGATTGTTCATTTTTCACATTTATATAATCCATATATTGTTTCCAGAAAGTGAAAATTTGTATAAAAGAACAAATTATTTTCTAACCGCATGGTCATTAAAGACTGATATATATATTTGTATATTTCATTTTTTTTTCACTAAGACATATAAATTTGTACATAAATGTATTTCGGAGATAACTGATTAAAATGTATTGCCATTTTGAGATTTATTTCATTGTGCTTTAAAAGATTTAAATTGTACTTGTATAGTGGGGTTATGAAGTTTGAAGTGAAATTTATGTTGCTTTATAATTAAGCTTTGCTAATATCATAATATAAAGTGTTGAATTATGACGAAACTTTTTTTTTTTTTTTTTTTTTTTGCTGATCCTTCCAATCTTTCATGAACTTTCAGTTATCAAATTATGACAAATAAAAGTTAAATGAATCATATTTATGTGCCCCTTTGGTGTTGTTTAGGCCATATGTACTTGATAGATTGGTTGGTTGATTGATTGAACGTGTGATTGTAGTGGTTGACTGTAGTTTCATTCAATTGATTGATTTCCTTACTGATGATTGATTGATTGATTGATTATCATTATTATTATTATCTTTTTTTGCTGCCTGAGACAGATTTGAGATTAGTTTGAGACGGGTGTAAGACTAGTCGCGAAGAGATCTCCTCAAGCGGGATACCACCTTCACATTGAATGACTGATTGAATGAATGAATGAACGAATGAATAAATTAATTCAAAACCAAACATAGTATACATTGATCACTATTAAAATACATTTACAGGAATTTTTAAATAACACCACTAGTGGTTTTAGGACCCATAGAGAAGCTAGGCTTGTGAGAGGGGCCCCACTGCACTTAAAGTACACATAAGATATATCGTTAGAATGTACAAGAATGCAAAATTAAGGAATAATATGGAACAATGTCTGGTACACACGCACACACATACACCCCAACACACACACAAACACAAGCAACACTCAGCAGGCACACACAGGTTGGCTATGCAGTAAAATGAAATTTAGTTTGACTTTTACATCATTCTTTGAAATAATATTGATTTTATGATTAGATTTTTTTCAACTCCTCCTGGTTAAAGTATTATTGATATTGTATTTAAATACAAAGTGAAGTACGATTCTTATTTTACCAAGTTTTTGTTCATGAACTAGACTTTCCAACTTCCAACAACAGTAGACCCTGTAATGTATTCTACAAAACTAGTGAATGGTCCTGCCAACGCAGCTTGCTGAATAAAATACTTGTATAAAAATATTCAAAACGATGGTTTATAAAGCTAGTTGTTTATACAAAATAAAAGTGAAAGTGAAGTGCAATGGAATTGAGTATTTATAATACTGCCTCTTTCTTCTAAACACTTTGATGGCACACATTTTACAAATTGCAGCATTTAACCACAAATGAAAGGAAACCCTTGCTTGGTCAAACCGGAAGAAACAGTCCAAATTAAAATATATAAAGGGAAATACATTATATAATGCTGCTAAGTCTAGCATCTACTTTACAAAAAGTACTATAGACAGAAAAATAATGTTTATTTGGTAATATTATGATTAAATTTACATAATAGACATAACATCTTACATCTATGAAAGGTTTAGTTTAGGTAATCAAACCATTTGGGACACAGGAAAGGGGTACTACTGCACAATTATATTTGACAGAAAATTACAATAAAAGCAAGATATTACATGTGTGTCGGTTCATTTTCTAGGACATGTTGACAAGGCTACTATGGTATAATATGCAAGGAATTTATATCTTCAACTCAAGCATATCACTATATCATTTTACACCAACTTTTGTTATTTACAAATCGTTCATGACATTCCTTTCGATTCTAATAAAAAAGCAACGAAAAGTTAAAGTGAACACTTTGCTGTTTTTTGCAGATCTATATTACAAATTCAAATAAATTTGAAGATGTGAGATGCGATTACTACACTTTGATTAATTTATTTTGTACATCTTATTTTTTGGTATGTTTCATTCATTTATAATGCAAAAATTAGCAATGTCATGTGTAAAAAGTTTGGTTATATAAATGACTGCATAAAATTGCATATGCTCTGGGGAAAATAAATACAAGAAAATCTGTAATTTTACAGCAAATTTAGGTCATCAGAGTCGCCATAAAATGTTGTTTTTTTTTTAACAGTACTGCTGTCAATTTTCTCCATGAATTAGAAAGGGAAAAAATAATGAAACCAGAATTTCTATAGCGTAGGCCTACTTATTTAGATTAAACAGATCAAATGTGTTAGTCCTACAGGAGAAAAATAAACAACATTTCTGTTATTTTATACACAATATATGGCAACTCTGCTGATAGAATTTAGCTGCAAAAATATAGATATTTTTTACAGCGTGTATATTCTTCAGATCATGAGTATAAATTGATGTTACACATATTGCTATAAACACTTTCACCGGACCATATAGAAACCTATTATATTTATATCAGCCAAAGGAACTATCAAAAAAATTACTGTCAAACATGCTTAATCTTTTAGTAGACTTCTTCAGAGGCTAGCAAGTCTCAGTGACGTCTCTGCGTGGTTGCCGCGACGTCCCCTAAGTATCCACAACGTCGCAGAGACGTTGTCAGAACTTTCTAGCGATTAAAAGAAATCGAACAGGTTTGACAATTTTTTTAGACTTATGTTCGATTTTCCCGCGACGCCCTGAAGACTCAGGAGAAGTAACGATGAAGTCTCCTAGACTCAAGAGACTCATTATTGTGAGCCCATCATATTGCCAGTGAGATAGGTACTTTGGCAAATGATATTGCATTTCACTGAAACTTGGTGTGAAAAGAAAAAAACGAATCCCAAAACTTACAAAAAGTTGTTTTCTCTAAAATAATTAAATGGTGGAAAGGGGTAAATCACATTTTAATGGGGCCGAGGAGTGACTGCCTTTTTGAAAAGGGTTGAAAATGTGACACCCTTTCCAACACTTTTCAAAAACGCTGTCACTCCTTGGCCCCTTTAAAGGTTGATTTACCCCTTTCCACCATTTCATTTTTTAGAGTGTACCCTACAAACCATAAACTTGGAAAATATGAGTTTTGTACCTTTTACCTTCAAAGGACCCTAACTCTGTGACCTGTGACAATTTGGACGTAAGCAATGTCTCAAACTGATGAGTTACTTAATATTTAAGTACACAAATCACAAGGATAAACCACGTACTTTTTAAATAACTGACCTTTGAACTTCGGTTACCTTATTTTAGGAACACACTGTATAACGTTGATCCCATCATATACCAGCCTCCACAAAACCAATTTTATGCTAGTGATTCAAACAGCCTTACTGTAATTATTTACAAGTTCTATATACACATCCAAAAAGTTTTTTTTACCTGTGACAGTTTCGATGACTGGCTGTCATCTTCTTCAAACGGCGACTGATTGGCGTCTGATGTTTTGGCGCCAATTAGAAATCACCCAGGTGTGAAACCCGGGTGATAGCGCCATCGTATATGTCAGACAGTTGGTATGCGCCCCCATCTCGATTCATGTTGCCGGGGGTTCTCTTGATCCAAATGGCCTCTCGTATGTGTCTGCTGAGGTCCTTGCTCTCCCTCGCTACTAACCGCGTGCCCTCCCAGTTTATCACATGATTTTCCTTTGCCGTGTGGTCTGTTATGGCCGATTTATTTAGAACTTGGCTCGCTGATGCCCTCTGTGCACGTGTGTAGGTTTGTCCATCCACTTTTTTTACAGTCTTTTTTATGTTCCTCAATGCGTGTGCCTAACTTTCGGCTAGTTTCTCCAATGTACGAGGCTTGGCAAGATTGGCATGGGACTTTGTATACTCCCTGAGCCTTATCCATTTCGTTGATCTTGTCTTTTGGGTGGACTAGTATGCTACGTAACTTGTTGCACGGTCTCATTGCAGTAGAAATTCCATGTTTCCTCAGGATCCTGCTAGCTGCTTCTGAGAGGCCCTTGATGTACGGGATAACAACAGGATACTTCCTTATCCCAGTTAGGTCTTCCTTATCCCAGTTAGGTAAAAGGACAAACCTACACACGTGCACAGACAAGTTGGCACAGAGGGCATCAGCGAGCCAAGTTCTAAATAAATCGGCCATAACAGACCACACGGCAAAGGAAAATCATGTGATAAACTGGGAGGGCACGCGGTTAGTAGTGAGGGAGAGCAAGGACCTCAGCAGACGCATACGAGAGGCCATTTGGATCAAGAGAACCCCCGGCAACATGAATCGAGATGGGAGCGCATACCAGCTGTCTGACATATACGATGGCGCTATCACCCGGGTTTCACACCTGGGTGATTTCTAATTGGCGCCAAAACATCAGACGCCAATCAGTCGCCGTTTGAAGAAGATGACAGCCAGTCATCGAAACTGTCACAGGTAAAAAACTTTTTGGATGTGTATATAGAACTTGTAAATAATTGTTAAATACCATCCTGATGAACTTATTCCGAGCCTTACTGTAATGTTTTAAACAAAAGACGGCGCTAGACCACTTGTACTAAAGATGAAGAGCTGTGATAAGTAATAAAGGGCTGAGAAATAACATGGGCTTCGGAACCGGGGGGGGGGGGGCGCAGCCCCCCAACAAAAATATTGGGGGGGGGGGCTCAGATATCGTTAAGCCCCCCCCCCCCAATATTTTTGATGCAGTACAGATATCGGCGATCGCCCTTATAATAAAATATTATTTGACTCAGATGATTTGTATTATTATTCTTTTTTTTTTTATTTGTGAAGAGGACTCAGACATCATTAAGCCCATCTCATAATCTTACTGAGGATATCATTGGGCTCCCCACCAATCTTTTTAGATTCCAGGTCTGTATTGACAAAATTTTTAGCTCGCGCTGCGCGCTCGCATATCATTTTTTTTTATAGAAACATAGGAACTACTATCTAGGTTGGAGCTCAACCATTGAGCCCCCCCCCCTCCGGTGTTTGAGAGGGGCTTCGATATGTTTGAGCCCCCTCCTTCTGCTCATAATTAGTTTTGAAATGGTCATAATTATTTCAAATTTCTCTTGACAAAATTTTTAGCTCATGCTGCTCGCTCTCCGGATCGGATCGCTTGTCTTTCTGTTTGACCTTTTCTCTTCATAATGACAAGGGGTCCCTAATATATTGGCTGGGGCTTAAACAATTAGCGCTTAGAATGCACACTTTTCAGGTTGATATATCAACAATTTTTTAGCTCGCGCTTCGCGCTCGCACTGTATGAGATAAATATCTTCTTTATAAGCATAGCACAAGAAGCGCTTAGAATGCACACTTTTCAGGTTGCTAGGCCTTTATCAAAAATTTTCAGCTCAAGCTTCGCACTCGCATTGTTTAATGAGATAAATGTCTTTTTTTTGTAAACATAGCGGAAAATAAACTTAAAATGCACTGTTTTGAGGATAATATATTCAAAATATTCAGCTCGCGCTTCGCGCTCGCATTGTTTAACGAGATAAATATCTCCTTTATAACCATATCACAAGAAGCGCTTAGTATGCACACTTTTCAGGTTGCTATATCAAAAATTTTCAGCTTGCGCTTGGCGCTCGCATTTTTGAATAAGATAATATCTTCTTTGTGACATAGCGAAAAAAATAAATAAAATGCACTGTTTTTAGGTTGATATATTCAAAAGATTTCAGCTCGCGCTTCGTGCTCGCATTATTAAATGAGACAAATATCTTCTTTATAAGGATACCGAAAAAACGCTAAAAATGCACTGCTTTCAGGTTGATATATCAAAAAATTTCAGCTCGCACTTCGCGCTCGCAGTATTTAATGAGATAAATATCTTATCTCCTTTATAACCGTAGCACAAAAAACGCTTAGAATGCACACTTTTCAGGTTGCAATCTTAAATATAATCAGCTCGCGCTTCGCGCTCGCATATATACTTTGTAAACATGTAGGGGTGGAAAAAACGCTGATATATGAATTTATGAATCGGCTCGCGCTTCGCGCTCGCATCGTTTGATGAGATATGCATTTTTTTTATGTTCTAGCACAAAAAACGCATTGTTTTTAGCTTGGTATATCAAGTTTTCAACACAACCAAGAGATTTTTTTTTTAGAATTGAATAATAATCCCTAAAAGTGGGAATAGTATTTTGTGTTTTTTTTATTTAAAAAAAAAAAAAAAAAAAAAAAAAAATTAAAGAAGACTCCGGCATTTTCAAAAACTCAGTAAACGTAAGTGCGGGGGGGGGGGGGTAATAAAAAAAATTCCCAAATAGTTGGTGAAAAATTGAGCCCCCCCCCCCATCCC
>CALNVZ010003429.1:960721-975004 GCA_940671915.1 Paracentrotus lividus
GAGCCTATATTTTTCTCCCCATGTTACAAATCAAATCAATCTATTGAAACAAAAAAATCCGCATTTTTTTTATTATCATGACCACTTCGCTGACGTTAGCCAGGACATTCCTAAACTTGATCTTCAGAGCTTGCCAACCTACTTGCCAACTCCGAAACCTCAGCTTATAGTTCAACCCTATGAAGTTTACAAGGAACTGAATCGAATAAAGCCGGGAAAGTCCAGTGGTCCTGACGGCATCCCTGCTCGCATTGTCAAGGAGTTTGCTATCGAGCTCGCATCGCCTCTCTGTGAAGTTCTTAATTCATCATATCAATCTGGGACTGTTCCGTCACCATGGAAAGGGGCAATTATTGCTCCTATACCTAAGGAATAGGCTGCATCATCGATCGATAAGCAAAGACCTATTTCTGTAACTGATCACTTTGCCAAGATAGCCGAGGTCTTTATGTATCGCAAACTTCTTGCTGATGTTCGCCAACAACTGGATCCAAAGCAGTTTGGTGCAAGGGCTGGACGGTCTACTACACATTGTCTAGTGGATATCTACAACTACCTATGCCAAAAAGCCGAAAAACCCGGTAACATAACCTCTTTAGTGTCAACGGATTTTAGCCGTGCATTTGACAGGGTCGATCACACAATATTAATCCGCAAACTCACCACGTTGGAAGTAAAACCATGGATCATTGAGTGGATTTGCAGTTTTATAACGGGTAGACAAAACCAAGTTCGATATCATGGAGAACTATCTTCGACGAGATCAACGACAGCAGGTGTTCCACAGGGGACGCGCCTTGGACCTTTCTTGTTCCTGGTCCTCATCGACGATGCCTTGCGCGAGTCAGTGGTCGAGCGCTGGAAATATGTCGACGACATGTCTCTTGCTTCTGCTGTGCCGTTTAATCAACATGAACCGTTCATGCAGAATGTCTTGGTCAATTTAGAGGAGTGGTGTGCTCAAAGCAATGTTCGTCTAAACCCCAAAAAGTGCAATATCATGAGGGTCACATTCAGCAAGTCGCAGCTCCCTGACCTCGACTTCAGCTTATGTAATGATATGCTTCAGGAGGTTTCAGCCGTCAAACTACTGGGAGTTGTCCTTCAGCGACATCTTAGGTGGAATGATCAATTATCTGTCACTGTTTCTCGTGCCTCATCTCGCCTTTACATGCTTAGACGCTTGAGGGAATTCCGTCTTCCCGCGGCTGATCTTGTGACCGTTTACGTTGATTTGTAAGACCACTACTTGAATACGCATGTCCTGTATGGCACTCGAGTTTAACATGTGTCCAAAAAGCAGCTTTGGAGCGCATCCAGAAGAGAGCCATGCGAATGATTTTTCCCGGTACTTCCTACAATACATCTCTTGGTTTGGCTGGAATTGAATACCTAGAGACACGTAGAAAGTCTTTGTGCACTAACTTTGCAATCAAAGCATCTAGGACTGAAGTAGGTAATGACTGGTTACACGAAAACAGGCCTACATGAAATCTGAGACAAATATACCGTTTTATCGAGCCTAGGTGTCGTACTAATCGATATCAAAACAGCCCCATTCCATTCATGACAAAATTATTGAACTCGAATTGAACTCTAACTAGACTCTGAGCATGTTAATACAGGATCAATGTTAACTGGTGACTGAATTTTATTCTTAATAATGTGTTTCTTATTACTCAATTTGAAATTATGAATATAATAATATTATAAAATGATTTAATAATTAATAAAGTAATATTTTCTAATGCAATAATGCAATAATTTAATAACTTATAACTTTTGATGAGATAACAATGTTTATCCTAGGCACAATACAAAGGCATTTACGTAAAGGGGTAGTTTTATTGTGTATTGTAATTTTTTTAATTAAAGTTAACCGCCTGGATCTTGTTTTCAATTAATTATCTGGATTAATCATTCTAGAATTGAGACACATTTACCATGTTTTAAAGCATGGCCTATATCATTCATTTCTTCACAAAAATTGCCTACTTCGATACAATTTAATAGGGGATCAAGGCAATATACCTTAGCAAAAGACTGATTTTTATTGATATTAATGTGTCTCTTATATATTAATTCGAAATTGTTAATGTAACTTATGCTGTTATTAATAATGTAATATTTCAAAATGAAATAATCTGGTATTTCAGAAACTGGCCACTTTTCTAATTTTGCTTAGCATGATGTGAAAGGGTAGTTTGTATTTTAATCAAGCTTATAACACTTAACTTACACGACATTTGTAATCAAAATCAACCAAACTGGATCTTTATTTTTAATTGATTGACTGCATAAATCATCTGAGAATTGTAACGCACTTCCCACAAACCCTCATGTATTATTATTTACTCATTTTCAAAGAATAAATTCATATATTGCAACGTTTTATTTAGTTCGCAATTAACCACCTAAAGCAGAACTACAGTCTGTGTCAAAAAAAAATGGTACAGTCGGGGAAAAAATAATTTAGATGTGAATCTTTTCAAATAATGTATGTATGTGGTACCAAATTAAAGCCAAAAGATTTTCCTTGCTGATGCGCTTTGCTCTGTATAATTTGCTTTCATAAAACAAAAGTTATGCCAAATTTTGTGCAACGAGGGACAAATCGAAATTACGCACTTCTATTGTTCTGGAGCGCTGAATTTCATGGCCATTATGCGAAACGTACACAAAGGCATGCGACGGCGTGCGAAAACTGGATTTTTCTTGATTGCACAAAACTAGTCATATCTCAAAAATTACAGCACCAAATGTTATGACAAAAATTGTAGGTGAAAGTCTGATTTTCCTGCTTTATAAAAATACCAAACAATACCAGGTTGTGATTAATCTTCATACTATAAAAAAATGTTTTTCACTTGTACCATTTTATTTGACACAGACTGTATTTTCAGAGTTGAGTTGTTCTATCATGTTTATTGCCATGTACAGTATATTTCGTATAAATATGTTAAGTTTATCAAATCATTATAATTCCTTATTGTATTCCATTTTCCTTCTCGTCTCTTCTATTCCTGTTACTTTATTTTTTTTTATCTCAATGTTAAAAGTTGCTTTATATTGTATACATGTGTGTTGATACTTCATGCCATGCTTTTCATCAGTGGGGTCAGATCTTATTGTTTCGTGCAACACTGATGAATGTCGTGGCGTGGCAGATCGACGCCATTGTCATATGAGTTTAATTATTATTTATATGGAATTTTACGTTGTGAAAATACTTTTGTATCCAATGCACAATTTAGTTTTCAATCTACGAAGCATGGAGTATGTACACTCATTGTTTATATGTTTTTTTATTTGAATAAACCATTTATCTATCTATCTATCTATCTACATGTATTTCAAAGGGAGAAGGTAATTTGCAATTGGTCTTGTATATGATATATCCTACATAGATTGTGAGGTGTAAATTATAATTGCAACTTCGAAGTAACTTATGTAAGCCTATCTCACCAGGTTCTTTGATCAAAACACAGTTTCTATCTGAGCGATAGTTGTTCTTCTCCTTTTCTCCAATGGTTGTTGGACCTGCGGAACAGTATGTGATATATTTAGTTCCTTCAAATTTATAGGGTCTCCACTGTAAAATTTTGTTGGAAGCGAACCCTTATCAACTTCAGAATGACATCACCATCATCATCACTATCATGAAGTTTAAGTGTAGGCATTGATCGATCCATGTTCAGTTTAAAGTTATTTATGTCTAATTAGAATTTCAAATTAACACCATGAAAAGTGTTTCATTTTGTTCAGAGACTTGAACCGTCTTGACCACATCGTGGGATACTTTTTCTACAAAAAAAAAGCACTTGAGATCAGAGACTTAAAGAGAAAAGTGTTCGGTTATGAAGGGGTGCACAGAAAATTTTCCTTTAAATTTATGCTTTTTAAGAATAATGGCTTTGTAATTTATTGATGTTAAACAAAATGATTGCAAGCACGAAGCGCGAACGGATTTTTTAAAGCTGAAATTTGAGTTAGTTTTGCATTATATACCCTATTCAATATCAGCGAGTGCGAAGCGCGATCCGAAAATAATGAGCTCAAAATTGGAGTTAATTGGCCATTACAGACCCTACACTGAAAAGATAACTTTGTCAATTGACAAATATAAATTTGTCATTAATGTGGTTTAATTTAACAAATTAATAAATTTGTCATGCCAAAGATTTGTCATGCACCATAACATGACGAATTTTAATTTGTCATGAAAAGTGGTCTAATTTGACAAACCTTTTTCAAAGTTTGTCATTGCAACATATTAATTCCTCATTCTCATTTTTCAATTTTTTTTTTTCATTCATCAATTTGTAATGCATTTTGACGTTAATTGGTCATGTAACAGTCAGAAAACACACCTGTAATAAGCAAACAATACAGATAGTTAATATTTTTGTCAGTTTTAATAGAACCTCGAAATTCCTGAGGAAACAAATTCAAATTTATTTTTTTAGTATAAAAGTTTACCTTTTTCGATCTACTCAAGCTTTGCCTCGCAGCTAAATCACGGCGACCGGCGAGTGATTCGAAGACCCTGATTATGTGCGGGGTTTCCCAAACTGTCTTCAGGAGCTAAATTTGTCAAGCATTTTGCGTCAACAAATTGATTTGTTTTTCAGCAAATAATTTGTATTATAATTCGTTATGGCCGACTTAAAATCGTCATTTCTACATTGACTGCGAAGAGGATTTGTCAATTACGGTTGCGAAGAGTCGTCACGCAAATAAATCAGTCATGCGCAAGTTTGTTTTTGTCAACACCAGTTGAAACTTTGTAATAGTGCTCGATCAATTTGTTATGTATACTACCATGAGTTTGTCATTTCACAGTTATATCGCAAAACAAATTATTTTACCCCGATTGACGAATTAATCTGGCCTTGTGACAAAGTTATCTTTTCAGTGTATTTAGTATTTTTATTACAAAAATGACATTTTCTTACCTAAGAAAAGGGGCACTTTTAAGGTGGATGACAAAGTGGGGTCACAGTGCCCTCCTGCCCTCTCCCCCCCCCCCCGGTTTCACCGCCTCTGAAGTGAGCCTCTCCGTGGTTGACGATGAAGATAATTATATTCTTGATGGGTGATTTGAGCTTCATGTTTTGTATTGGACTAGACGTCACTATCTATTATGGGGTCTTGAACTGTAACGACACTAGATACAACTACCTAGAGTATCACAAGACAGTCCTGAGCAAAGAAATACTGAAGAATCAAAACAAAAAGCAAAAAAAAAAGTAAAAAAGAAGAAAAAAAAAGAAGAAATTCACCAGACAGTGGAAAACAGAGGAATAGAAGTAGAGATAGATAAGGTTTTATCTTATAATGCTTAATGTGGGGTTAGTTAGAGGTTCTTTTCATAAGGTTAAAGCTTTATATTTGTATTCTCTAATAAGAAAAAATGTAACGTTAGAATATAATTTTGTATTGATTATATTATAATTTCATAAAATAAACATATCAAACAAACAATTCCCTGTTTAAGATATAATTGTGAGCTCTATCCTTTTGCGCAATATATAATGCTACAGTCACACAGACACTAACGTTTAGTTGCGTAGTTGTTGCTTTATTCTTATATATGTTATTTTCCATTCTATCATTTCTTATGCATTTCTTTGTTTTATTCGATGAATGAAATTATCACTATTTCCACTGCTGACTATGAAGAGATTCATTCATTCATTCATTCATTCATTCAATCAGCGATGTATTTAGGGGGGCATTGTCTTTGTTTCCGTATTTTTTTCACCATTCCATACTTAAAAACGTTCCTTGCAAGACATATTTAAGTTTTCAGTTTAATTCTTTCTATACATGTATAAATTTTTCTTTTGCGCAACGCACTCTCAATGTGTTGTAGGTTTTAAAATCGTTTGCAGAGAATCAACAAAAAACGTTTAAAACTATTTTTTTGTATCTAGAAGAATCCGAGGCATTCTGCTCCCAATATGTTTTCTGCAAAAGGTCTACTGGTACCCATGAGGTCAGGCATGGTTGCTTTGAATCACCTTTCCGGCTGCTAAAAGATAGTGTATGTCTTATATAAAAACTTAATGTTTGTGATAATGAAACCGAATTATACACCAATGACTTCCCCAAACCTCTCGATAATTTGGAAACCATTGATTTTATATATATATGGTAGCTTGTTTTCGGTTTTTGTTTTTTGCTTTTTGTTGTCGTGCAGTTTCTGTTTTTGTTTTGTTTCGTTCTTCCTCCCCCCCCCCCATTTTTAAAGGTTTTATTTCCTCAACATGTGCATGCTTACAATGTATACATTGTCAATACATAATAGGAAAGAGTGATCCATAGTCAATACATGAACAACGTATTATAATATGGACATTATGCAAAAAAAAAATGACTATGATATTACAACTTGTATAGATATTGGCGGGTGCGACGAGGGGGGGGGGGGCTCAAAGTAATAAATGAAAATACACGATATTGCCTTAAGAATGTGAAATATCAACTTTCTATTATTTCTCATCCACTCATGCATTTAGGGTGTCCAAAAGATAATATTTGAGAGAATTTTTAAATTATTTTCACATACGTGTTTGTCGCCATCTGGTGTTTAAGTACGATTTCTAGGGATAATCCATACTTATTTTTTTATTTAACATGCTAAAAATTGTTATATTGATGATGTAAGATAAATGTGCTTCAACTATACAACTTGAACTACAACTATATGGTTACAAAGTGTATTTTCAATTCGAAATTTTAGCTAAAACAAAGGAAACATACTCGTTTTTAAACATATTCATTTTGAAAGGGATATTTATTTTTATTTTTTTCTTCACAAAATGACCCTAACTTTAGTTTAAAAATTGTATTCAAAATTTGATTTGAGGAGGAATTATATATAAGGCATTTTATTATTGGACCAATATGTCGCCCCCTTAAGGGTGCCCAGGAAATGATGGAGGGTGTGAAAATTATGACCCCATAAATTTCTTATAACATGGGCCCTAATGAACCTAAAAATGCAAAAATATTAATTTTGGCATCAAAATCGCACGAGAGATGTTTAAGTGACATACCATACCCCACTAGTGTGAAGAATAAGAGAGAATTTATTACATGATGCTTGTAAGTGCACACGCAAAGACACACACCCACACGTACCATCTTGCACACATACACAAACCCGTAACTTGAAATTCGTGATTGTATGTTTATGTTTCAAACAAGATATTATACGCCTATACCTATTCAAGACTTATTCATTCTCTAACAAAATTTTGAACCAATATAGCATACCGTTGACAACAGTAACTTATTGTCACTATAACTGCACTATAATAAGAATATACACTGTTAAAACGCTGTGTAAATATATCGCTGTTTCCAAAAATATTGTTTAAAAATGCTCACATCGTTGTTTAATATTCAAACATTGTTGTTCAAAACCGAAAAAATAATCGAGGCTTGATACCCTTAAACAACAGCTGTTTAGAGATAATATAGATAAACCTGAAATAAATTAAACAGGGTTTGTTAAAACAACCGAGACAAAAGTCACGTAATAGTCATTAGCCAATGAGCAAAGCCCTTGCATATCCATTTGGGCTAGCTATGCGATTTTAATTTTTCTCGCGAAATATTACGGAGGAGGATTTGTAGTCACGCGTTAAGAAGTTCCGAAAAATCTTGAGCTCTTAAAAAAGGCAAATAATCTTGTAACACGTCTATTCAAATTTGTTACATTGAGATATGTGTACATCTTGATTTCCAGATTTCGCGAAATTTCCTGGAATTATTTCACTTCCTGAAAATTTCCTTCAAAATGTCAAAATTTCCTGAAATTTCCTGAACTTCGGGAAGAGTGCAAACACTGGCGTAGCCCGTCAGCCTTGGCAAAGGCGATGCAAAGATTGCTACTTGCATATAGGCATATGCCACAGCCGCATAAACCCCCCCCCAAAAATGACTTGAAGTATACTCGATCAAATTACAACTTATTTAGTATAAACGCTTATCTCTGATGTATCAGTGAGCTGTAATGACCGAGCCAACAATGATGCAGGCCTGTTTTCAAAACAATAAAGTAGGAGAAAAATTTAAACAGTAATGTTTAGAATTTAAACGACTTGGCTTAAACAAAAACGTTGTTTAAAATGAGAATAAAAAAACGTATGTTGTTTAAAGCTTAAACATTATTTTATAGTATTTCAGCAACTTGCTTAATAAACAACTATGTTCTTTAATAATACCATTTAACAACATGTTAAACTTTTAAACAACCAAAGTGTTAAAAATCTATACTATAGGTAGGTACCCCCACAAACGCTAGCTGGCGCTCTCGCACACACATGCAAATTGGTACACAAAAATCGGTATCTCGAGAACAAAAGACACTTCGCGATATCGCCTGGGAAATGCAAATGCAGCGCCAAGGTTTTGGTGATTTTTTTTAGATTTTGTTATTACTTCAGAATTATTGATTATGTATAGTCATGTTTACGAGTGTAACGAACGGAAAAAAGTCATTATCAACCTCCTAAACCCAGAAATTTTCCCCTGAAAATGTTACGAAGTTCTAGTACTCTTTTGAGTCATTGTTATCGAAACTTACCTCGTTTTGTCCCCTATATTTTGAGTGGTGAAAATGTCTTTAAATCAGAGTCTTTGGCATTTTATGGCTGTTTAGTTATGTGTCTATCCGTATGTCCTTGATATATCTTCACACAATGAACAAACAATTTAGATTTTAGAGGTATAGAAATATTTTGTCAAAGTAACAGTCAAACGGTCCTCCTTTGATTTTTCCGGTAATTTCTTTTGTTTTCCGCGCGTGCGGGGGCATGTACCGTGCCTACTGTACAGAAGCATGATCGTAACAGAGCTCACTATGTTGCGTGCGCACATGATGATCGTTTGACTATCGATAGCTCATGCAGAGACAGCTTTCTCATTGAAATTTTCAACAGGGCAAGTGGGCTGTTTTAGCTGTTTTTTTGCGCTTTCCGAGATTTAAAAGTGAGTTTTAAGTCATGTACATGCTAAATGAAACAAAAAACTAAATTGAACTATTTTTTAATGTATGATTTGTGACTGTCAGAGCATTTTTGCTTTTTATCTGGGAGTACCTACTATAGGTAGTCCATTTTAAACAACGCTGTGCGATTCACTGGTTAACACGCAGTTGTTTAAGATTTTAAACATCTTGTTTATTTTTTTTTCTAACAGAGTAGCCTATACATTTTTCTTTCTGAGTGTATAATTAGGTATAATAGCTGCTGCTCTATACTTTGTAATGACACATCAATCTACTTCATTTAATTAATATTGCTAAATTCAGTTTAATAAACAATGAATTTTACTTACCCAAACTCCATCCCACGCACTCGGGAATCCCCAAAATAATAGGCTGTGCCCTGCGGCGCCTATCCGTGAGCCTTTTGTATAGAGCGGTAAACACAGGCGGCCACATTCCAAACCCCAGCCACGTCATCTAAAGAAAGACAACCTCAACTACATGCAGTCTTTTTCGTGAATTTTAGAAGGGAGTGACCAATTTCATGTTGGATTAATTGTCATGAAATAAATCAAATATGTCCATGATTGCAATATCACTGTGACTGAGCTGTATATAGGAACTATACAGAACTGAGAGAAAGCACTGCTATGAGTTTTATTGTTCACATCCAATGGGCCTATAAATCTGCCGGTAACTTGCAATCTGCAAGTCTTAAACTGGATTAAAAGGAGAAATAAAGCAGTTGGATTAGGCTATCCATATGTGAGTACAATGTCAAACCAACCCAACGAATAGCTTATGATAGCCTAATCTCTTTTGATTATAGCTTGTTTTAGAATCAGGGTATACCGTCCCAAAATCGCCTTCTGTGCACCACAAAATTAAACGTGAGTACTGTAACCTACCTCAAATCTTCAATGGCGAGCTATTGGAACCTCAAATCTTCCATGGCAAGCAATTGGCACTGTTAGAGCAAACGACAAGAGAAAAATAAAGTATTGAAATACATGTTTACTTCTAAAATTTTACCATATTCCTTATATAGGGATATATAAGTTTGATTATTATTATTTTTTTTTTAATTACCAAAATCATTTCATTTCATTTTTCCAATTTCGAGGCTGCGCATTTATATTATTAGCAATGATCATTAGGCATTGTTTTACCAATCAGAATTAATTATTGAAATGCATTTTTTTTTACTGAAAACCCCAGAAGCTGGCTTGAAGAAGGCTTGTTTTGTTATTATTGAATGATATTGTATTGTAACTAAGGACCCCATGGAAGAAGAGTGGTATTCTGTTAATACCGCTGAAATGGGCTATCCGCCGTATTCTTATTATAAAATGTACTATGTATATTAAGTATAATGCATTGTTTTATGGTAATAAAAACAAACAACCAACAATTGGGTGTCAATACCATCAAAAATCGTACTCTCCGAATTCGGTATTTTACGCATAGTCATGATAGTTAGACATTACTTGATTAACAAAGTTTTTGTCTATAAAAGCACTTATCATAATACAAACGTTATTTGTTTACTTCGTTCACATCCACTTATTTTTCAGACGGTTCACGTTGCAATGTTGTCGAATCGATTTCCGTCAAAAACGTCCTCTCCGAAAATTAAGCAATTACAAAATTGGCTATACATGTAGGCCTAATAAAAACTTTGAACCCCTATTTAAAAAAAAAACTAAGTGGGTGAGTTCATGCATCACAATTTAAAATCTATATCATTTCATTTGTTTAGAACATATACCAAAAAAAATTGGAAAACAGAACAAATTCCCTTTTTTTTTTTGGGGGGGGGGGTGCTCAAATGAGACAGATTAGTATACCATGCTCGTAAAACAACCCTCATGAGGTTTAGGTATTGCTATTTTGCTTCATTTGAGAGTACATTAATAGAGTGACTGACATATTTGCTTGTGTTGTTTATAATAATTGTTTGTGAGTTTTTAGGCCTACATAAATCCATTACATTTGACCCGATGCGCGCCTTTGGGCGGATTTTGTTAATTACTATTTATTGGTGGATGTTTATTCATGCGAGAAGCCATTCAGACAACGTGTTAAAGAATAGACTACAATGTATGTATGTGTGTGCATGTGTGTGTTTGTGTGTTGGGGGATGGACTCGAAATTGAAGAGACAAATTGGTCCATATTCTGCAGCTATGAACAGGCGCGTATCCAGGATTTTGCATCCCGGGGGGCCCGACGTGAATTTGGCGCCCCTGTGTAATTTTCCAAAAATGGCGCCCCCCCCCCCCGAGCAAACATAGGCCGAAGGATTAAATCAATGTTGAAGGATTTTAAGAAGAAATTTATTCACAGTTTTTTTTTCTAAATATATATATATTTTTATATATACTAATAATTCTAAATACAAGCGCGAAGCGCGATCGGATTTTTTTTCTCTTCTTTACCACCAGAAAGCATTGAAACTTAGGGCTTTAAATTTTGTATAGCTCCTCATCAGAATATCATATGAACGGAAATTATAATTTGTCCATCAAAACGATTTGAAAGCAAGCCATACAAAATTATTCGAAATTTGACCATCAAGTAATGTGTAAGCGAACCAATGTAAATTAACGTTTTGCTGGTCATAATCCTCATAATCTGGTCACAAGAAAGAAAAGTAGGCGAGCGTGAAGCGCGAGCGGAAATTTGATGTACCGGAATGATCTGAAAGCGGGACATTTTATGCGTTCCTCAGTAACACAATGTTATAACTCTTGGAAAAGTGATGCGAGCGCGAAGCCCGAGCAAAAATTTTGCTCTATGTATAGAGACCAGAAATTTAGGACCAATTTGGCCTCCATAATTTACAGATTTAAAGACCAATTTGTTGCCCAGCAACGAGTGTTCCCCAATAAGTTTACAAGTCATGTGAAAGAAAGCTGAATTTGTATATAATTCTGCCTCCTTCCCTAAGTTTAAGATAAATTTGGCACCCCTAAGTATGCTTAATTTGGAGCCATACATGTATACTTTAGGTCAATTTGATGTCCCTTCGTTTAAAATCAATTTTGTGCCCCTTAGTTTCAGGTCAATGTGAAATGCAAAAAATGAAATGTGTAATTAAAAAAATGTATAAATGTATTGGAGGTATCCCATAATGTAAATTAGAAAAACAACAGTGAGCGCGAAGCGCGAGCGGAAATTCTGAAGCATTCGAATGATTAGAAAACATGAAATTTTATGCGTCCCTCAGGAACGCAATGTTATAACACATTGGAAAAAATAATGCGAGCGCGAAGCGCGAGTGAAAATTTTGCAATGTAAATACAGACCGGAGGCATGGAATTTAATTTTTTTTCCCCCTCTATCTACCATATTTTAAAGAATCGCAATTTGTTGCCCCCGTAGTTTCAGGCAAATTCGGCACACTTCCACAAGTCTAGTAGGATATAGTTGGAGGCCATACATTTGAGCTCAATTTTTTTTTTATTGGAAAAAATAATAATAATAATAATTATACTTGCTTAGGGGGCCGTCACACTGAGGTCGTTCTATAACGTTCTTGCCCGTTTTTGCCCGTTTAAAAAAAAAATGCTGAACGGGCTTTTCAGTCGGGTTGGCAACTATAACTTTGAAAAATATTTTCCCTTTTGGAATACGATGCTAGGCAGTTCATAAATAGTTCTCTCGTTACGTTCAATTCCGTCTTTATCGCGTCCGCAATACGTTGTTATCCAGTTCAGAACGAGAAACTGCTCGTTACACTCTATACCGTTCGTAGCACGTCCAAAACGGTCACTAAAGTGCCTATGCGCAGCATGATAAAAGTTAGGTTCCACGTTCGTAGTACGTCCTTCTCGTTCAGAGTAAGTCCTACCCGTTTAAGGAAACGTTGTCACTACGTTTAATTTTAGAACTTGAAGCCAGTACGATTTTTTTGAACATGTTCAAAACAATCGGAATGCCTCTTCCGTTCTCTCCGTTCTGGCCCGTCTCGCCAAGTTCGTAAACAGATTGTAAACGTCTGTATTATGTTCTAAAAGGTCTGCACTACGTTCAGTCCGTGTGTAAACAGATTGAGCCCGTTCACCAAGAACTACTAGAACGCAGTGAGAACTCAGCTCCAGATGTGACGGGAATTATGACATGCCGTTCGTTTAAAATTGAAACGTGATGTTCGTGAGTACGTCTCTCGTTCAGAGTAAGTCCTACCGTTTAAGAACGTGTCCCTACGTTTATTTAGAACTTGAATAATTAATATACAATGCTCGTTTGTATGACGGTCCAAGCACATCTTTAGAACGATTTAAGTACGGCCAGACTTTCGTTTGTAGTACGTCCATCTCGTTTCACAGGTACGTTGCCAACCCCTTAAATTTAGACGAGATGGAGCGCCCGATTTTTTTGATAGCAACTTTTTGGAAAATCCGACCGAGCTAGTCCATGAAGTTCGTAAACAGATCGTAAGAAGTATTTACTACGTCCACTCAGTTTACACACAGACTATGCCGTTCGGCAATTTGCAAAAGGACGTAGTAGGAACGAGCTCAGTGTGACGGGGGTATATATAGCGCCTAACACTTACTTTCATCAGAAGTCTCTAAGCGCTCTACAATTTATGCAGCATAATTACCCTGGCTTTAGCAGTGCAGCTTTTACGCGCGCTGCGTTTCAAGGAATAATAATTCCTACAGGTCCCCATTCCCTCACTGGGTCGAGTGCCAGCAAATTGTGGATGAATTTCTTGCCGAAGGAAATTAACGCCGGGTTGGGATTCGAACCTGCGACCGTCTGATTGAAAGGCGAGAGTCAGAACCACTATACCACGACGCTTCCACGACGCTTCCATAATGTGAGCGCCAAGCGCGAGCGAAAATTTTGCAATGTAAATACAGACCAGGAGGCATGGAATTTTAAAATTTTGCTCTATCTACCATATTATAAAAGAAAAGATTGTTGCCCCCGTAGTTTCAGGCAAATTCGGCACACTTCCACTAGTCTAGGGTATAGTTGGACCCCTTTAAGTTTCAGCTCATTTTGGCGCCCCTAGGTTTAATATTAATTTGGCACCCCTATTTTAAGATCAATTTAGCACCCTCTTAACTTCAGGTAAATTCAGCGCTCCTTAAGTTTCAGGTTAATTTGAAATGCAAAAACAAATAAATTCAAATGTTTTGATGGTTAGAATCCCATAAATCATAAAATGTAAATTCTGGCAAAAGGAAAAACAAAGGCGAGAGCGAGGAGCGAACGGAAATTTTGAAGTATTCGGATGAATAGAAAACAGAACAGTTTATGCGTTCCTCAAGA
>CALNVZ010003429.1:975403-991520 GCA_940671915.1 Paracentrotus lividus
TCCCTAAGTCTAACGATTGGAATTTCTGCGGCCCTAACTTTCAGCGGTCAATTGGCGCTTATAAGTTTCAATCCATCTTGCCCCCCTAATTTGAGCTAAATTTTGCGCCCCTTATGTTAATAGGTCGTTATGCACCCCATGTAAGATTAAGTTCGATTTTGGCGCCGCCTAATTTAGGTCGATTTAGCGCCCCCAAGATTAAGGTCGATTTCTAAGCCCCCTCTAAATTAAGGGACGATTTTTATGGCGCCCTAATTTGAGGTCGTTTTGGCGCCACCTAATTAAAGGTCAGAAAGTATACCGCCCATACGTTAAGGGTCGATTTGGCGCTCCCTGTTTAAGGTCATTTGATTCCCCTCTTAGTTAAAGTTTCACATTGTTGTGCCCCCTAAAATTTACGGTCTAATTATCAGTGGCCCTAAAGTTGAATATAGCCCCCTTTAAGTGAAGGTCGATTTGCGCCCTCCTCTACAGCTTAGTAACTTGTGGCGGTTTAAGTCGATTTGGCGCCCCAATTATGGTTTGCCGCAATCTATTTCAGAGTCCAATTTGGCACCATCCCCCCCCCCCCCCGCTTTAGGTCAATTTAGCGCCACCGCGTTGAAGCTCATCGTTGGTGGCTTACCCCTCATATAATTTAAGTCTCGGCATTTTTGCGGCCACCTCTTCTAAATTTGAGTGCCGTTAAGGTTGAAAGGATCGATTTGGCGCCCGCGCATCTGCCTAATTTGCTGGTGGATTCGGTGTTGCCAAACCATGTTGCACAGAGTCAATTTGCACCCCTAATGCTAGTAAGGCTCAATTTGTGCGGCCCCTTGACGTGTGGTTGAAGGTCGGGGAAGGGTCGGGGAAAAAAAAAGCCCCCCCCTTTAAAAAAATTTTTTTGAGGTCATTGCCCCCCTACTTAGATTCAAAGGTCCGAGTTCGGCGCCCCTAAGTTTCAATATCAATTTAGGGCGCCCGCCCTCGAGCTGTTAGGTCAATTTGGCGCCCCCACCTAAAATATATGCGGGTCCAATTGTGGGCACCGCTACGTTTAAGCATCATATTTTATCGACCCCGTAGCTTTAACTTGGTCGAATTTGGCCGCCCCTAAGTTAGGTCAACTTTTGGCCGTCCCTTAGTATTACCTGTCGATTTGCGCCCCTATTTTTTTTAAAGGGCGCCCCGTTTTTCCCTCCCCCCCCCTCTCTCCTCTCTCTCGCTCTCTCCCCCCCCCCCACCCGCCCCCCCCTTCTCGTTCTCTCTTTTCTTCCTTCACTCTTTTCCCCTTTTCCCTTTCTTTTTTTTCTCTTTTTTTCTTCTTTTTTTTTTCTTTCCCTTTCTCCCGTTTTTCTTCCTCTTTTACGGCGCCCCCTGCGCGCCCCCGGGGGGCCCGGGGCCCGTAAAGCCCCAGAATACGAGCGCATGATGAAGACTGAGTTTTGTAAGCCGTCGCAAGTTTGTTAAAAAGGATATGTCATGCTTGTGCGATTCCTTTTGTCGATGCGGATCGCACAATAGCTGCGACGATACAACTTTCAATCTCATAGCAGAATATGGCCATTGGGTTACAGTTCTATATGGGTTATGTGTTCTATTGGATATAAGGCAGGGTGTATAGGAGTGTGGGGCGGGGGATGCCACCACCCCCAATTAATTTCGGTGGGAGATGGTGTGTACAATCATTTCCCAATATTTTTTGAATCAAGCGAATAGCAAAATTATGATTTACAATGTGCTAAATAATCTTACCCATTACAAATTCGTATTATATAAACTCTTATGACATTTTATATCATTTTGCAGTCTAAATGATCTTGTTTTCGGCGCCCCCCTGCGCGCCCCCGGGGGGCCCGGGCCCGTAAAGCCCCCCAGAATACGCGCATGATGAAGACTGAGTTTGTAAGCGTCGCAAGTTTGTAAAAAGATATTGTCATGCTTGTGCGATCCTTTTGTCTGATGCGGATCGCACAATAGCTTGCGACGCATACAAACTCAATCTTCATAGCAGAATATGGGCCATTGGGTTTACAGTTCTATTGGGTAGTTCTATTGGGTATAAGGCATGGGTGTATAAGGAATGTGGGGGGGGGGATGCACCCCCCAATAATTTCGGTGGGGAGATGGTGTGTACAATCATTCCCCAATATTTTGATATCAAGGAAATAGAAAATATGATACAATGTGCAAATAAATCTACCCATTACAAATTCGTTATTATATAAAACTCTTATGACATTATTATATCATTTTGCAGTCTAAATGCATACTTCTGACATTCAAAAATCAAAACTTTTCTCACTCTATCGTTAATCTTCCTCGTGTGTGCCTGATATACTTAGGTAACCATGTGATAAACAAAACACCGTGTACATAATGGAAGCGCAGATATTTCACTAACACATTTGGAAAAAAAACGACAAAAACATTCAAATCGATGATAATCATGGACACCGATCCCAGGGTGCATAGGGGACAGGTGAAGGCATAAGTATTCCCCCTCAAAAATGATAAAATGAATAATGGATATTGAAAAGTCTGTAGCATTTATCTGGGCTCTTCATCGACAAGGTACTTTTGGGGGGACTCGGACCATTGAATATATAATACATTTCCATTATTCTCCGGGGGCTAAATGCCATCTTTTCTAATAACTTTGCTCTCAAAGGGGGAAAAAGCATCTGGCACTTTACGATTGCATGATGCTCCGCTCCAAATTCCATTCCAGATAACTGTTGAAAATTGCCTGGAAATTTTTTCAGCTCGCCCTTCGCGCTGGCATTATATAGGCTAGTACAAATTGTACTTGAATAATCTTCTTTTAGGCATATATACATGTATAGTCCTTAACGTCACGATGGTACGTTTTAAACACAAACTCCCTCCCCATTTGCGCTCCCATGAGGCTACAAGTATCCTTTTTAATCAGGTCACTATAATCATTGAGAAAAATTTTCAGCTCGCGCTTCGCGCTCGCACAATATGACCCTAACTGAAATTCGTCCTTATATATAGATTTGAGTTTGTTGGTATTAGGGACCTACGTCATGATGGTCTGCTTCTAATCAACAGTTAAATCCTTCTAGTCATCCATCAAATTCGCGCTTACATGTACGCTACAAATTCCATGTTTCAGTTCAATAATATTTAAAAAAATTTTAAGCTGTCGCTTCGCGCTTGCATTACAGCTCGATGAATTCGACAATATAATGTGCATGTGAGTATATCCATGCATGTGTCACATTGAGGAAATGGGGAAATATCGACGATTACCCCCCCCCCCCCCCCCCCCCCCCCCCCATCGCCAAAAACAAATCGATACCGTTGGTATAAGGCCAAATAAGGTATTCTGGCATATGCATGCTTCCACGTAAACAAAATAGGATAGAAGATCACTATGATTTAACCAGTTTCCATGGATAAACTTCATTCAGCTCCTACATCAAGGAGTTCAACTTCACTGCCATACCTAGCTTATACAGATACCAATAGCTTGTACAGTGCAAGTCTATGTAATATGTACAAGGGCTTGTTCACTCTAGCATGAATACCTCTTTTATTCACAACGCAATGAATGTGTCATGAATAGGGTGCAAAATGCGTTACATTTAAAAAAAAATGTAGAAAATTGTACATTGTCACAATCAAACAAGCTCTATAGTTGTTTATACCCCCGTCACACTGAGCTCGTTCCTACTACGTCCTTGCAAATTTTGCCGAACGGGCATAGTCTGTGTGTAAACTGAGTGGACGTAGTAAATACTTCTTACGATCTGTTTACGAACTTCATGGACTAGCTCAGTCGGATTTCCAAAAAAGTGTTTAAAAAAATCGGGCGCCCATCTCGTCCTAAAATTTAACGGGGTGGCAACGTACCTGAAACGAGATGGACTTACTACTTAAATCGTTCTAAAGATGTGCTAGGACGTCATACAAACGAGCATTGTATATTAATTATTCAAGTTCTAAAATTAAACGTAGTGACAACGTTCCTTAAACGGGTAGGACTTACTCTGAACGAGAAGGACATACTACGAACATACGTTTCAATTTTTAAACAGAACGGCATGTCATAATTCCCGTCACACTGAGCTAGTTCTCACTGCGTTCTAGGTAGTTCTTGGTGAACGGGCTCAATCTGTTTACACACGGACTGAACGTACTGCAGACCTTTTAGAATCTAGTACAAACCGTTTACAATCTGTTTACGAACTTGGCGAACGGGCCCGAACGGAGAGAACGGAAAGGCATTCCGATTTTTTTTTATCATGTTCAAAAAAATCGTTCTGGCTTCAAGTTCTAAAATTAAACGTAGTGACAACGTTCCTTAAACTGATAGGACTTACTCTGAACGAGAAGGACGTACTACGAACATGGTATCTAACTTTTATCATGCTGCGCATAGGCACTTTTAGTGACGGTTTGGACGTGCTACGAACGGTATAGAGTGAACGAGCCGTTTACTCGGTCTGAACTGGATAACAACGTATTGCGGACGCGATAAAGACGGAATTGACGTAACGAGAACTATTTATGAACTGCCTAGTATCGTATTCAAGACATTATTTTTCAAAGTTATAAGTTCCAACCCGACCAAAGCCCGTTCAGCAATTTTTTTAAAGAACGGGCAAGAACGTTATAGAACGACCTCAGTGTGACGGCCCCCTTAATAGTGAGTCAGAAAATGAGAAAGTATACTGAAAGCTGATTGGGTAGATGTAGGTAATACCGGCTACTTAAGCTTATTTGCTTAATTAGCACATGAAAACAATAAAATCACAAAAGAAAAAGATTCTCATTGCTTAGCTACATCATTCAACTTTATTTTCCAAAAAAATTGAGGTAATCAAATATTTGTTGAGGCAGTTATATGCAAATAATGACGTCATCGTAAATTGTCCGGCATTCCCTACAGTGTAGGAAATACCGGACAGTATGTTTTTACCCCTTTTTTTGTATAAAGATCTGTCTGTTTGAATGTAAACCATCAACTTAACATGTTCGTATTGATTTTTTATAACATTCATTTTTAGAAGATTATATGCATTTTACTACAAAATTTCAAAACACTCAGAATAACTTTATATCTCATGTAGATCATGACATATCACAATAATAATAAAGAGAAATAGACATTTCAAAATTGTCAAACAATTTAATAAATGAATATAATACATTATATATGCAACTTACTATTTGATCTACATGCTAAGCAACTCAACCCGGAAGTAAAACAAACAACCGTCCATGTGGTGTCCGGTATTCCCTACACACAAAATATGACCGACTAGCACTTTTCAACAAACTGCCACCCCAATACACAGGCTTTGTACAGTGCAAACACTCCATACACGTTTGGCCCACCCTCCACACATGTCCTTAATGCATGAAATAGAGGTCATGCCCCAATTCTATTTTAATACCTTCACAATCTCTAAAAGGTCAATTTTTACATCAGGCCATTTTTCAGGCTGCAAATTTTCCTACCTTGACAGATTTTGGTAGTTTTCTCGAAAATTTCTCACTTGCTGTTGTCGAATACAGCATTCAACCTTCCCAGACAGACCACCTGACCAATAGATGCCGGTATTTCAACTCAGTTGATCTTATGTTGGCAGCTAGAACTGGACATGTGGTGACCGTCCGATATTCCCTACTGTACGGTATTCCCTACATCTACCCTATTGTAAGGAATATTATTAACACTTTTCTATTTTTTTATTTTTTATTTTTTGCCTGTACAGGATGTTTCATGAAAGCTTTACAGGGTGTTACCGAAAAAAATGGTGAAACAATTCCACAATTTCACTTGTGAGTAATTTCTTATTTTTGCACCAAATGAAATGAATCAACTTGGATTGTGTTAATAGGACCCTTTGCTTATAAAAAATATAAACTTGTAGTATAAAATTATTTTTCCCACCCACGCTACAGGGTGGCAAAAAAAGGGGGATGGTGCCAAAAAATGGCAGAAATTATGTCATCTACATTTGGATTTTTTGCAAGGAAAATGTTCCCACTCAAATGTGTATCTACGAACATGCAAAGAAACGGAGGAAAAAGCATAATTATTGTTATAAGATTGCATGTTGCATTTTTTTAATGCCTGCAATGCATTGTCTGTGAGAGTGCGTGCATGTTTTAATTGATTACTTTATTGATTAACTGACTTTTGAAGAATAAAAAATCTGCTTCACATTTTCCTAAAACCTAAACAAAAAATGCTATATCACTGAACCTATTGTCACGAAATATGAACTTAATTGAATTTGATCAGTAAAAGAAAAAAAGATAATGATACATTTATGGATTTCGGCCAGAAACACAATTTACATTGAATTTGTACACGAAATCACGTTTTTGAGCAACTTTGGGTCTGACGCATGGGTACTAAATTTTGCGTAACTTCTGAACTGGGTACCCGGGTGTCGTAAATTTGGTCTCGAAAGTTGCGCGAGACTTTAAAGGGATGCAGTAACATTGAATGATATTCAAATCACAATTTCTTGATTTAGCTCATTTTGTCAACATAATTATAAACTTATAGGTTCAGTCTGGTATCTCTCAAAATTACAAGTTAATTACTTGCTTTACTTTGAGATATCAATGATTTCATACTCAAATTTAGTAACCATCTCGTGGTGGAAAACAAATTGCCATGTGCTTTCAAGACACCCCACTTCCTGTCGTTTCCCCGACCCTAGCGGGCTGGAGGGTTTGCTGCAAAGGGGTTGAAAATTCACTCGCTTTGGCTGTTACACTGTTTTTGGTAGTAATATGACTTCCATTTGATCTGAAATTTTCAGTAGTTTGTTTTTACTATTTAGAGCAATTAATTTTATCATCTTGATCTAATTTGCTCTTGTTTTAAATTACTGTTTCCCTTTAAAGAAAAAATTCATGAAGTGTCGGCGATTTGATTTCTTCACGTCGAGGTGGGGGGGGGGGGGGGGGCTTAATAGGGTTCACATTACCTTTACCGTGGGTTTCCGCCGTATAAGTTCATCGTTGCTACTGCCAGAGAGTATTTAGAAAACACATCCGGCAAAACCAGAACATCTTCTATGCCGGATGAGTCAGATTCCAATAAGGTGAAGTCTCTTGCTAGTAGTTCATTTGGTCGGGTTGCTATCACTCTCCTCATGGATTGGGTGGACTGTTTTGCCTTGACACATCGATCACATTGGGTAAACCATTATTTGATAATGTTTTGTCATCCGCGGCCAGTAGCATCGACTTCTAACCAAACATTTCGTCCGTCCAAGCTTGATGTCCCCTTTGGCCATGGCAAGCCTTTGGCACATCTTGGAGATATCATTCTGTACAAGAGTCCGTCCTTCTCTCTTATCTTATTTATTGGGGGTCCAGATTTGTATTTGACATCAAATTTGAAGTGAGATTTACCCAACGCTGTTCTTAACCCCCTAGCTTAGCTGTCTTCAGGTGGGACAGTGGGTCGTTGTAAGTAAATACCATTAATCGACTTCCTAAGGTATTCTCTGAATTTTTCTGCGATTGTCCACCTCATTGCAGATAATTCTAACTTGCTGGAATGAATTTACATGCTATTCTCTGCACCTCGAAGCGTTCGGCTGACATAAGCTATTACCAGACGTTCCATCTTGCCTCTAGAACAACATTGTTCGTACCCCTGTAGACTTGCATCCACCTCTAACTCAAATGGTTGTGTATCGTCTTCATATATAGCCAAGTAGGAGGTTGACATTACTTTACCTTGAGTTCATCAAAAGGAGCTTGATGTTGTGGTACCCACACAAAGGTTGTTGTGTTTCTTTCATTCATCTTCTCAACATGGGTGACAGTAAGGTTATGCAAAGGGCCAGCAATTTGTGAGAAACATTTCACAAATCGTCGATAGAACGAGCAGAAACTAAGAAACGATCGCGGCGCTAGTGTAGTTAAGCATCCAAGCACATAAAATTCGTCATTTTAATATTTTAACATTAAAAATATTCGGCACAAAATGTATGAGAGGAATCACCATTATGTTGCGAATCACTCACCAAAATTTGAATCTGATAGCCACTTTATAAAAATGAAATTAAGCTTCTTTTATGAAGGGTGTTCTCTGATTTTTTTTCGTGTACAAACTCTATGTGCTGTCAAACTAAAGTTATCGCTCAAATTTTTGAGTGTTTTAGCCCCAGCCAGAATTGGCTGAAATTACCTTCTTCTTCTTCTTTCGTTAGGTTTAATGGCAATCAGTCATATTTGACTATTATCGCCAATGCAAATTTGATATTTCTCTCATATATATATAGAAGTCTATATATATATATTTTTTTCCTTTATTTTTATTAATATATATTTGAAAAATATTCCAGTGTCATCTGCATAAATGCAAACCCAGAAAAATTATTAAACAGATAATAATTATTTTCTTCCTGCTGAATTGACAATGTCAATACCGATCAAAACTTGTTATGGTATCTTCGAATTGAAAAGCTACTTTATAAAGTGAAATATGATTAATTCAGATTAAAAAAAATAATAATTAAAAAAGATCCTGTAATAGTAAATCATTAAAGTAGGAAAAGAGAAGGGGCGGGGCGGGGGCTCTAAAAATACAATACCATAGCCCGACCCCCTCCTCCTTTCCTCGATCTGAACATTTGAATATCATTTTTCAAAGTCTAAAAAGAAAAACAAAAGTTTTTCCTCTAAAAGATAATCATTGAAGTCGGGGAGAGAGGGGTGGCGCGGGGCGTTTTAAATAAAATTACACAGTTCCGACCCCCTCCTTCCTTCCTTCGATCACAACAATTTAATATAATTTTTCACAGTCTTTTAAAAAAAAAGGAAAAACAAAAAAGAGTTTTCCCCTTTGAAAAAAAAAAAATTAAAAATTGTTCATTAAAGTAGGGAGAGAGAGAGAGAAAGATGACGAGGCGGGGCTTTTGAAATACAATAATAATAATAATAATTACAATAGCACCGGACCCCAACCCCTCCCATTTCCCTCGATCTAAACATTTCAATATTATTTTTCAAAGCCTAATAATAACAATAAAAAAAAAGATCATGTAAAAGTAAATCATTAAAGTAGGGAGAGAGAAGGGGCGGGGCGGGGGCTCTAAAAATACAATACCATAGCCCCCACCCCCTCCCTTCTTTCCTCGACCTCAACATTTGAATATCATTTTTCAAAGTCTAAAAAAGAAAAACAAAAGTTTTTCCTCTAAAAGTTAATCATTGAAGTCGGGGAGAGAGGGGGTGGTGCGGGGCGTTTTAAATAAAAGTACACAGTTCCGACCCCCTCCTTCCTTCCTTCGATCACAACAATTTAATATAATTTTTCACAGTCTAAAAAAAAGGAAAAACAAAAAAGAGTTTTCCCCTATGAAAAAAAAATTTAAAAATTGTTCATTAAATAAGTAGGGAGAGAGAGAGAGATGACAAGGCGGGGCTTTTGAAATACAATAACATAGCCCCGACCCCCTCCTCCTTTCATTTGAATATCATTTTTCTAAGTCTAAAAAAGAAAAAAAAAGTTATTTCTCTAAAAGTTAATCGTTAAATTAGGAAGAGAGAGAGAAGGGAAAAGAATTTTCCGTATGACAGTCAATCATTGAAGAAGATAGAGAGAGAGAGGGGCGGGGCGGGGGCGTTTAAATTACAATTACATATAGCACCGAACCCCAGCCCCTCCTCTTTACCTCGATCTTAACATTTCAATATTATTTTTCAAAGCTTTAAAAAAAAAAAAAAAACAGTTTCTGTAAAAGTCAATCATTAAAAAGTGGGAGAGAGAGCGAGGGGGCAAGGCGGGGCGTAAAAAAATACAACAACATAGCCCCGATACTCGCTCCTCCTTCCCTTAATCTCAATATTTCAATATCATATTTCAAAGTCTATAAAAAAAGAGAAAAAGAAAAAGAAAAAAAAAAAAAGTTTTACCTATGAAAGTTCATCATTGAAGTCGGGAGATAGAGGGGTAGGGGCGGGCCCGTTTTAAATTCAATTACACAGCCCCGACCCCTCCTTCCTTCCCTCGATCACAACATTTTTGTCACAGTCAAAAAAAAAAGAAGAGTTTTCCCTATGAAAATTAAAAAAAAAAATAAAATCATTAAAGTAGGGAGAAAGAGATGGCGGGGCGGGGGCGTTTGAAATACAATAAAATCGTCTCACCCCCCAACCCACTGCTAGTTTCCTCGATCTGAACATTTCAATATCGTTTTTACAGGTCTCTCAAAAAAGAAGAAGAGTTATTCCTATTAAAGTTAATCATTATCGTAGGGAGAGAAGGGGCGGGGCGGGGGCTCTGGAAATACAATAACATAGCACCCACCCCCTCCTCCTTTCATTTGAATATCATTTTTCAAAGTCTAAAAGTTAATCGTTAAATTAGGAGAGAGAGAGAGTGAAAAAAAGTTTTCCGTATGACAGTCAATCATTAAAGTAGATAGAGAGAGGGGCGGGGCGGGGCGTTTTAATAACATATAGCACCGAACCCCAGCCTCTCCTCCGATCTTAACATGTCAATATTATTTTTCAAAGTATTAAAAAAAAAAAATTCAAGTAAAAGTAAATCATTAAAGTGGGAGAAAGAGAGAGGGGCAAGGCGGGGGCGTTAATAATACAACAACATAGCAGATAGCCCCGATCCTCTCTCCTCCTTCCCTTAATCTCAATATTTCAATATCATTGTTCAAAGTCTTTTAAAAAAGTCATTAAAGTAGGGAGAGAGAGTTGGGGGCGGGGTGGGGCGTTACGAACCCCCCCCCCCCCACTCCTCCTTCCCTCGAATTCGACATTTCAATATCGTTTTACTAGTCTAAAAAAAGAGTTATTCCTATAAAGGTTTATCCTGAAAGTAGGGAGAGAGAAGGGGCGGGGGCGTTAAAATACAATAACATAGCCCCGACCCCCCTCCTTCCCTCGATCTCAACATTTCAATATCATTTTTTAAAGTCTAAACAAGACACACAAAAGTTTTCCCTCTTAAAGTTGATCTTTAAATAAGGAAGAGAGAGAGGGAGAAAAGGAGTTTTTTTTTTTGTACGATTGGGAGAGAGAAGGGCGGGGGGGGGGGCCTTAAAAATACAATAACATAGCCCCGACCCCTCCTCCTTCCCTCGATCTCAACATTTGAATATCATTTTTCAAAGTCTAAAAAAGAAAAAAAGAAAAGTTAATCGTTAAATTAGGAAGAGAGAGAGAGGGAGAAAAAGATTTTTTGAATGAAGGGAGGGACCGGGGCGTTTTAATTACAATAACATATAGCACCGAACGCCAACCCCTCCTCTTCCCCTCGATCTTAACATTTTAATATTATTTTTCAAAGCTTAAAAAAAAATAAAATAAAATAAAATCCTGTAAAAGTAAATTATTAAAGTGGGAGAGAGAGGGGGCAAGTTGGGGGCGTTAAAAATACAACAACATAACCCGATCCTCTCTCCTCCTTCCCTTAATCTCAATATTTCAAAATCATATGTGATACGTCTTGTCGAAATGAGAGAGAAGTCGCAGATCAAAGATCCGAGAAAATCGACAAACTAAATAAAGACTTTCAAGATTTTGAGAATTTTTTTTTTTCTGGTTCTACCATGCTTCATCTTTGCTCTGTTACAAAATGAGTGAAAAATGATAACGGGAAAGTGTTAAAAAAGCGATTTTTCGGCGAGTGTTTTTTCGGTTATAATTTTTTCCCGGACATACAAGCGAACGTCCACGCTCATTTCCCCTCTCCGTTTAGCTCCGCCTTAGCAACGCATGGCTTTGTCATGTGATGTGTGATTTCAACTGGTTTTGTTTCGTTTTTGTGAGCGAATAGCGAACTAAACTCCTTTAGCTGCACTCAGAAATTTTGCGTGCGATGCCACAACCTTCTGTGAATAAAGCTGTTTCATCGGGATAGCGGAGCACGCAAACGATGTCAAATCTAACAATCGGGTGGGGGAGAGGGGGGGGGTTATGTGGGGAAAAGCTACTTATTGCTTGACTTAGCTTTCTGGATCCAAATGATTTTAATTTCAGCATTTTATTTAGGGGCGCGATATCGATCTGTTGTCCTGATGGGAAATTAAAACCTCCCTATAAACAAATTTGGTTCCATCAGGGAAACATAGAGCATACAAAGAGGTGACGTGATAATACTTCTGATACAAGTATTTAGGTTAAAGTCTTCTGCAGTTTTTTTACAAAGTAACGTGTTTAAGAAAGTAGCTTTACTAACACGACGAAACAAAATACGATTTACTCTTAAATAATTCATTTCTAAAAATTATTAATATCTTCTTATTACTGGTAACAAGTTGATCAATAAAAGACGAGATCGAGCAATCATTTACGTTTTTATTTTCATTGTCTTAAGCTAACCTAGCCACTCATAAAACGTGATCAGAGAAATTCTAAATACATTCGTGAGGCGCAAATTTTATTAAAAATTTTTGGAGGCTTATTCTTAATCTATCAAGAGAATATAAACAAAATGCATAAGCCCCTGTACAAGAATAATTTAGTCTATAGACCATTATTATGTTCAAAATTTCTAACAGAGTTCAGATCAAAATGACTCGCTTTATAATGAGTAAGAGTATACGCGATAGACATTCAAAGAACGCACGCAAACATCGGAATAAATCCCCCCAAAAGGTTTTAAAATAGTTTTGTTTCTAACTAATTTAGCGCCAGGATTGGTAAACACTTTTCTTAAAAGAGCGGACTTTTTCTTAAACAATTAGAAAGAGCATGACGTTTTTATTTATTTGACGAAAATATAAAACAACTAACCAAATTCAGCTTCTTTTTTTTTGAGAAGATTGAATGTTATTTAGACAACATCGCCGTTGTTTCCGCTTGCTGTGTTTGCCTCGATCATGCGTGACGGACGAGTATTGTTCTCTGTATACCTGAATGCAGCCTCCTCATTGGTCAATCGTTTCACCTTTGTAACAAGTGGTTGCTAGGGCATTTCGGTGAGTAGAGCGGTGACAAAATGTTCTTATTTTTCTGGCG
Organism: Paracentrotus lividus; assembly: GCA_940671915.1. Taxonomy (NCBI): domain Eukaryota; kingdom Metazoa; phylum Echinodermata; class Echinoidea; order Camarodonta; family Echinidae; genus Paracentrotus; species Paracentrotus lividus. Next base: position 988,367 of record CALNVZ010003429.1, read on the forward strand.
CGGAGTCAACGGAAGTCAAACTTCGCAGACGTTTTTCTCTTGATTTTGATTTCCAAGAGCACAATTCTCCTCGCGTTCAGAGGCTAATATCTCCACTTCTACAATGTATTTACAAAAAGTTTTTTGTATGAAAGTTTATCATTGAAGTCGGGAGATAGAAGGGGTGGGGCGGGGCGTTTGAAATACAATAAAATAGTCCCGAACCCCCCACCCACTGCTAGTTCCTTCGATCTCAACATTTCAATATCGTTTTTACGGCTACAGCCCGATAGTCCGTGGGTCCGTTAGTCCGCGGGTCCGATAGTCCGCGGGTCCGATAGTCCGCGGGTCCGTTAGTCCGCGGGTCCGTTAGTCCGCGGTAAATCATTAAAGTGGAGAAAGAGAGAGGGGCAAGGCGGGGGCGTTAATAATACAACAACATAGCAGATAGCCCCGATCCTCTCTCCTCCTTCCCTTAATCTCAATATTTCAATATCATGTTCAAAGTCTTTTAAAAAGTCATTAAAGTAGGGAGAGAGATGGGGGCGGGGTGGGGCGTTACGAACCCCCCCCCCACTCCTCCTTCCTCGAATTCGACATTTCAATATCGTTTTACTAGTCTAAAAAAAGAGTTATTCCTATAAAGGTTTATCCTGAAAGTAGGAGAGAGAGAAGGGGCGGGGGCGTTAAAATACAATAACATAGCCCCGACCCCTCCTTCCTCGATCTCAACATTTCAATATCATTTTTTAAAGTCTAAACAAGACACACAAAAGTTTCCCTCTTAAAGTTGATCTTTAAATAAGGAAGAGAGAGAGGGAGAAAAGGAGTTTTTTTTTTGTACGATTGGGAGAGAGAAGGCGGGGGGGGGGCCTTAAAAATACAATACATAGCCCCGACCCCTCCTCCTTCCTCGATCTCAACATTTGATATCATTTTTCAAAGTCTAAAAAAGAAAAAAAGAAAAGTTAATCGTTAAATTAGGAAGAGAGAAGAGAGGGAGAAAAGATTTTTTGAATGAAGGAGGGACCGGGGCGTTTTAATTACAATAACATATAGCACCGAACGCCAACCCCTCCTCTTCCCCTCGATCTTAACATTTTAATATTATTTTTCAAAGCTTAAAAAAAAATAAAATAAATAAATCCTGTAAAAGTAAATTATTAAAGTGGGAGAGAGAGGGGGCAAGTTGGGGGCGTTTAAAAATACAACAACATAACCCGATCCTCTCTCCTCCTTCCTTAATCTCAATATTTCAAAATCATATGTGATACGTCTTGTCGAAATAGAGAGAAGTCGCAGATCAAAGATCCGAGAAAATCGACAAACTAATAAAAAACTCAAATTTTGAGAATTTTTTTTTTTCTGGTTCTAACATGCTTCATCTTTGCTCTGTTAACAAAATGAGTGAAAATGATAACGGGAAAGTGGTAAAAAAGCTATTTTCGGCGAGTGTTTTTTCGGTTATAATTTTTTCCCGGACATACAAGCGAACGTCCACGCTCATTTCCCTCTCCGTTTAGCTCCGCCCTTAGCAACGCATGGCTTTGTCATGTGATGTGTGATTTCAACTGGCTTTTTGTTTCGTTTTTGTGAGCGAATAGCGAACTAAACTCTCTTTAGCTGCACTCAGAAATTTTGCGTGCGATGCCACAACCTTCTGTGAATAAAGCTGTTTCATCCGGGATAGCGGAGCACGCAAACGAGTCAAATCTAACAATCGGGTGGGGGAGAGGGGGGGGGTTATGTGGGGAAAAGCTACTTATTGCTTGACTTAGCTTTCTGGATCCAAATGAATGTTAATTTCAGCATTTTATTTAGGGGCCGCGATATCGATCTGTTGTCCTGATGGGAAATTAAAACCTCCCTATAAACAAATTTGGTTCCATCAGGGAAACATAGAGCATACAAAAGAGGTGACGTGATAATACTTCTGATAAAGTATTTAGGTTAAAGTCTTCTGCAGTTTATTTTACAAAGTAACGTGTTTAAGAAAGTAGCGTTTTACTAAACACGACGAAACAAATACGATTTACTCTTAAAATAATTCATTTCTAAAAAATATTAATATCTTCTTATTACTGGTAACAAGTTTGATCAATAAAAGACGAGATCAGCAAATCATTTACGTTTTTATTCATTGTCTTAAGCTAACCTAGCCACTCATAAAACGTGATCAGAGAAATTCTAAATACATTCGTGAGGCGCAAATATTTATTAAAACATTTTGGAGGCTTATCTCTATCATATACTTATTCAAAGAATATAAACAAAATGCATAAGCCCTGTACAAGAATAATTTAGTCTATAGACCATTATTATGTTCAAAATTTCTAACAGAGTTCAGATCAAAATGACTCGCTTTATAATGAGTAAGAGTATACGCGATAGACATTCAAAGAACGCACGCAAACATCGGAATAAATCCCCCAAAAGGTTTTAAAATAGTTTTGTTTCTAACTAATTTAGCCCAGGATTGGTAAACATTTTCTTAAAGAGCGGACTTTTTCTAAACAATTAGAAAGAGCATGACGTTTTTATTTATTGACGAAAAATAAAACAACTAACCAAATTCAGCTTCTTTTTTTTGAGAAGATTGAATGTTATTTAGACAACATCGCCGTTGTTTCGCTTGCTGTGTTTGCCTCGATCATGCGTGACGGACGAGTATTGTCTCTGTATACCTGAATGCAGCTCCTCATTGGTCAATCGTTTCACCTTTGTAACAAGTGGTTGCTAGGGCATTTCGGTGAGTAGAGCGGTGACAAAATGTTCTTATTTTCTTGCGCGGAGTCAACGGAAGTCAAACTTCGCAGACGTTTTTCTCTTGATTTTGATTTCCAAGAGCACAATTCTCCTCGCGTTCAGAGGCTAATATCTCCACTTCTACAATGTATTTACAAAAAGTTTTTGTATGAAAGTTTATCATTGAAGTCGGGAGATAGAAGGGGTGGGCGAGGGCGTTTGAAATACAATAAAATAGTCCCGAACCCCCCACCACTGCTAGTTCCTTCGATTCAACATTCAATATCGTTTTACGGCTACAGCCCGATAGTCCGTGGGTCCGTTAGTCCGCGGGTCCGATAGTCCGCGGGTCCGATAGTCCGCGGGTCCGTTAGTCCGCGGTGTCAGTTACCGTCGCGGTCGATAGTCGCGGGTCCGATATTCCGCGAGT
>CALNVZ010003429.1:1007357-1050973 GCA_940671915.1 Paracentrotus lividus
GGAGAAGATTGTTTGAGAATCGACAGACGAGCAGAGGGTGAGGGGTGGGTTTCGGGGCTCTGTTTAATTGTATTTAAAACGCCCCCGTTCCGCCCCTCTCTCTCCCTACTAATGATTAACTTTCATAGGATTAACTCTTCGCCCCCTTTTTTTGAAGACTCTGAAAAAATGATATATAGATCGAGGAGGGAGATGTGGTTTGGGTATGTTATAAACGCCCAGGTTCCGCCCCCCCCCTTTTCTCCCTACTTAAATGGCCTATATAATAACAGTGTTGACCCACGGACAGAATCACCCCTGGTAAAATAAGACGTAATAATAAATAAATAATAAATAAATAATAAAAATGATAACTTATATGGAAAAACTATTTTTTCCTTTTTTTTCTTCTGACTTTGAAAAAATAGATATTAAAATGGAGATCGAGGGAAGAGTGCGTGGGAGGCGTCGGGCGATTCTATCGTAGTCAAAACGCCACGTTCTGCCCCCCCCCCCCTCTCCCTACTCAATGATAAACTTTCAAAGGAAAAACTCTTTTTTTTTTAAAGACTTTGAAAAATGATATTAACATGTTGAGATCGAGGCAGGGAGGAGGGTGGTGGGTTCGGGACTATATTATTGTATTTAAAACGCCCCCACCCCCCCCCCCGCCCCATCTTCTCTCTCTTTCCCTACTTTAATGATTAACTTTGTAGGAAAAACTCTTTTCCCCTCTTTTTAGAGGTTAAAAAAAGAAATTTAAGTTTTGCGATCGGAGGAGGGAGGAGGGTGGCGGGTTGGGCCAATGTTATTGTTAAACGCCCTCGCCTCTCTCCACTTCCTACTTTAATGATTAACTTTTATAGGAAAAATCTCTCTTTCTCTTTTTTTTTTTTGACTCTGAAATGATAATGAAATATTGATATTGGGGAATGGAGGGGAGTGGATGGGAGGGGGGGGGGGTCAGGGCTAAGTTATTGTATTTTTATCGCCCACGCCCCTGCCCCTTCTTCTCTCCCCACTTTAATGATTAACTTTATCGATTTTTTTTTTTTTTTTTTTTTTTTTTTTAACGGCTTTGAGAAATTATTTTGAAAATTTGAATCAAGGGAAGGAGGAGTGATGAGGGGGGGGGTTGAGGAGCTTGTTTATTGTAAAGCTCCCGCCCCGCCCATCTCTCTCTCTCCTATCCAAAGGTAAAGTTTTATAGGAAAAACTCCTTTTCCCCTCTTTTTTTAGATTTAAAAAATGATATTGAAACATTAAGATCGAGGGTAAGAGATGGGGTAGGGTTCGGGGCTAAGTTATTGTATTTTTAACGCCACGCCCCTGCCCCTTCTCTCTCCCCACTTAAATGATTAACTTTTAAAGGAAAATTTGTTTTTTTCTTTCTTTTTTAGGCTCTGAGAAATTATTTTGAAATGTTGAGATCGATGGAAGGAGTGATGGGGGGGGGGGGGTTTCAGGCTAACTTTTTTTTTTTTTAAACGCCCCTCTCCGCCTCCTCTCTCTAACAACTCAATGGTAGACTTTTATAGAAAAAACTCTTTATTATTTATTTATTTTTCGGCTTTGAAAAATAATATTGAAATGTTAAGATCGAAGGAAAGAGGAGGGGCGGCGGGTTGGCTATGTTATTGTTCAAAACGCCCTCGCCTCTCTCCTCTCCCTACTTCAATGATTAACTTTTTTTATAGGAAAAACTCTCTTTCTTTTTTTCTTTTTTTTAGACATCTGAAAAATGATAATGAAATTGATATTAAGGGGATGGAGGGGAGTGGATGGGGGGGGGGGGTTCGGGGCTAAGTTATTGTATTTTTACGCCCACGCCCTGCCCCCTTCTCTATCCCACTTTTAATGATTACCTTTTAATAGGAAAACTTTGTTTTTTCCTTCTTTTTTTACGGCTTTGAGAATTATTTTGAAATGTTGAGATCGAAGGAAAGAGGAGGGGGTGGGTTCGGGGCTATGCTATTGAATTTTAAAACGCCCCGACCCACCACTTTTCTCTCTCTCTCTCTGTCTCTCTCCCTACTTTAAATGATTTACTTTCATAGGATAAATTTTTTTCCCCTTCTTTTTTAGACTTGAAAATGATATTGTATTGTTAAGATCGAGAAAGGGAGGAGTGGGGTGGGGGTTCTGGGCTATTATTGTATTCAAAAACAGCCACGCCGAGCCCCCTCCCTCCCTACTTCAATGATAAACTTTCAACATTTTTTTCTTCTTTTCTTTTTAGACTTGGAAAATGATATTAATATGTTGAGATCGAGGGAGGGAGGAGGGGTGCGGGTTCGGGGCTATTTTATTATATTCAAAACGCCCCGCCCCGCCCCCCCCCCATCTCTCTCTCTCTCTCCCTACTTTAATGATTAACTTTCAACTTTAAACTCTTTTCCCCTCTTTTTTAGAGGTTAAGAAATGGTTTTGAAATGTTAAGATCGATGGAGGGAGGAGTGGATGGCGGCGGGGGGGGGGGGGTGGTGGTGGGATTCGGGGCTTGTCATTGTATAAAAAAATCCACGCCCCGCCCCCTCTCTCCCTACATCAATGATAAACTATCATAGGAAAAACTCTTTTATTTTTTTTTCGGCTTTGAAAATAATATTGAAATGTTAAGATCGAAGGAAGATCGAAGGAAAGAGGAGGGGGCGGCGGGTTTGGGGCTATGTTATTGTCAAAACGCCCTCGCCTCTCTCCCTCTCCCACTTCAATGATTAACTTTTTATAGGAAAAACTCTCTTTCTTTTTTTCTTCTTTTTTTTTGGACTCTGAAAATGATAATGAAATATTAATATAAGGGAATGGAGGGGAGTGGATGGGAGGGGGGTTCGGGGCTAAGTTATTGTATTTTTAACGCCCACGCCCCTGCCCCCTTCTCTCTCCCCACTTTAATGATTAACTTTTATAGGAAAAACTTTGTTTTTTTTCTGTTTTTTTACAGCTTTGAGAAATTATTTTGAAATGTTGAGATCGAGGGAAGCAGGAGTTTTTATTGATTTTAAAACGCTCCCACTCCGCCCCCCCCCCCTCTCTCCCTACCTCAATGGTTAACTTTTTTGTAAATTTTTAAACATTACATGTAGTTTTATATATTTCTTATTTTTAATTTTCGTCACTAATGTATTCCTTTATGTTTAAAAAAGGCGTTTGAGCTGTTTATTGCAAAATACAATACGAGAAAAATCGGCCTTGTTGGCCCACCCTAAATTAAAGGCCTTAGTTATGGTCGTTTAAAACCCAGTAAAGCCTATTTCGCGCTTCTTATTGAATGAAATTGGGCGAAAATTTAACAAGCATCGGGCCTTATTCCCTTCTCTTTTTTTTTTTTTTTTGTGTTTCCCTGTTCTCCTCTCTTCCTTCTCCCTTTTTCCTCCCTCTTTTTTTTTTATTTATTTATTTATTTTTTTTTTTTTTTTTTGGGGGGGGGGGTGGCCTGTCGGCCCCCTGGATCCGCGCCTGTATAATATAATACGAAAGAGAAAAGCAATGGATAACCTAAGAGAAAGAGAGAAACACAATGAATAATAGAAGAGAAAATATACAATGAAAAAGAAAAAAAAAAAAAAAAAGAAAAACGATGAATAACAAAAAAAAAAAAATTAAGAAAAATGAAAAAAAATAAAAAAATAAGAAAGAAAGTAGAAAAAAAATATAATAGCAAAGGAAAACAACATAAGGAATAGAGAAAACAAATTGAAAAGAAAATAGGAAAATAACGGGGAAAGTGAATAACACGCACAAAAAAAAAACTGGAAAAAAAAAATAACATAAAAAAAGAGAGAGAGAGAGAGAAAAAAAAGAGGAGAATTAAATTTATGAAATGGACTTAGGGTCTATGCCTCCTGTCCTCACCCCCCCCCCCCTCTTGAAGGTGTACTATGGTTTAAGAGAGTAACAGATTAAAAAAAAAACACACAATATATATTAAAGACAGAAGACAACCATGAGATATATTTCATTTTTTCCTTTTTTAACTCCCTTTCGAATACCATACTACACATACAAAGTGATTTACATTTTAGTCGCTATCTTCAGATCATTGTTGCCGAGAGTAATACCAGAATATACTTCTTCAAAATCGAGGCTAAAAACAACTTCTTCTGAGTCATAAAATGATCTAAATTTTGGATGACATAGAGAAAATGAATCATTGATGAATTTAAGATGCTTTTATTTCGAATTCTATACGTATAAAGTGCGAAAAACATAGTTTGATGATCATTTCGCGTGGATGCTTAACTACACTAGCGCCACGGATCGAACCCCTTCAGTTTCCTTGTGTCGGCAACCCCTTACCACTTCTATTTTGTCTCGGGTCTGTTGCACTCCTTCCCCTACTTCACTCAGACAAGAAAGTTTTGGTATCTAAGTTCACTTCTACTAAGTCGACTCTTGCGACCATGTGGACAGTATAATACAGATCGAGCCTCTCTAAACTCATCACTATCAATTCTAGTCTGTCAAACCTCAAAGAGGAGATGGGCGCCACTCACTCCTACGACAAAATCATACGTCTGCCACTAGAATCTTTGTATTTTTTGCGCAGATTTTTTCACTTTGTTTTCTTCGATTATGCGACAGCAATACCATTTTCAAGAAAGTGATCAACATTGACATAACCTACCGCTAGAGTCTTTTTTTTCAAAAATTTGAGGATAACTTACTTCAAAAGGGGCAAAAAAAGTCCTTCGTCACTAATGCTTGACGTCAATTACGGAAACTACCCTAATCGATCGGATCAAATTCCTGCTCAACAATATGCACAATTTTGCTCCTCAAAACTAGCTCAATACGCACCACTCTATCATCTTTACTGGGCCACTAAAACAGCCCCATAAAGCAACATTAATAATATTACGTAACATACCTTCATTGATCAGCCGTTTTTAAAAGCTTGCAGTTCCTCACCTTTCAGACCGATTGCTAATTCATCTTCGATTGGTATAGAGAAAAAGGTCATGTCACCTTGCTGAACATTAATCACGAATACGAATCTTTACCTCGATGGGTCGATATTTCAGCCATATAATCAATGCATATCGCATCAGTGGCACCGCGTCTTCGACACAAAGATTCCGGGTGCACAAGATTCACCCACATATATCAATAATCGTTTTGGAACATAAATCTATGTGAAAAAAGATTCTTGTTACACTTACCCATCCAATGTTACCTAAGCTTGCGCCACACAAATCGTAGTATTTTCCTCCATCTGGTACTGAGAGAATCTATTAACGTCCACCAAACTCGCATACAAAAGTCATTAAATTCTTTCATCTCCCACTGTACGAGTACAGATTGTAACCCGAAACGGCTATCCTAGCCATGGTCAAGCTGCAGGGCAATCCTTCCTTCAGCGCAGTTCTCTTCGCTGAACGCTAAATTTACTCTATCTGACCGCCAGCTGTATTACTCATTTTGCTTACGCTTGTCAGTGCCTCTTCTACACACCCACCGCTCGCTTTCGCTTGCCCGCCTCTGGCCGTCTTTAGACTAAGTGGACCGCGGCCCTTTGCCTATAATTACGATATAATGCCGCACATTGGTATACGTTAACTTTACATTTTACATAGAGTAGAATTGATATGTTGTTCAAAGCTGGATAAATCAACAAGGTTATCATCGAGGTAACACAACATAAATGAGAAGAACTGATTTCCAAAGTTACACATCTGCATCAATCGCTGAAATGTTTATGGTGCATTGAACAACCTAAAGGGAATTCGGATGTAATAAAAAAAAATAGAGTTTGTAAAACTGTTTGTCTTGCGTTGATGTTTCTCATCCATGGCTACTTGATGGTAACCCGATAGTAGGCCAAGTGTGAAAAACCACTGGGCGCCAGTTAAACCATCCATTGATTCATCTATCCTAGGTATTGGATAAACATCTTTCATTGTCTTGTAGTTTGTTCTATGATAGTCTTCACACAGAACACTGTTGTCGTCAACCACGGCTGCACCAAGACAGTTATCTTCATCGGTCATATAGAAGATTGTACACTCATCCTTCCCCGAGGTGAATGCGCCAATGTCGGACTAAGGACGATAACTCGAGATGTTTGTTGAATCTGATTCACAACCATTGGCCTTTGTGCTACACAGGTTCGTGCTGTCACCTTCATTGCCCACACAGATCGGACAGGGAAGAGTCTCTCTTTACGAGCAACGCGAACAAGACCAACAATATTCTTTTATACTAAGTTCTAACAAGCTCCTACCGCTGCGTCCTTTCCTATTATGGCTGTTATCGTCTCAACAGGCACTCCCTCAAGGACATTCATTCCTAGTAGAACAGGGTACTTTGGGTCATGAGATGCAGTAGTCACAAGAGTACCTTTTTCTGGTACAGTTATGCCAGCAATGATTATGTTCGTCTCAAAATATCCTGAATAAGGAATTTTTGTTCCATTAGCAGCTCTTAAATAAAGCCAATTCAAGTCTCTTAGAGAGAACTTTTGAAAAACATCGCAGGAAGCAATCCATGGTAATGGTTGTGACCTGCGAGCCACTCTACATGTTAGATGTACTCCATCCATTGATATATCGCTCACAGGACAGATTCCAATAAGTTTGGGTTGGGATTGGTTGATTATTCCCTTCGAGCTCTCTGGAGTAGCACCCACGGCTTGGTTCCCGGCCATGGGAAAAATGATGGGTGTACTTCCCTGGCCTGCTGTTGATTTACTGCTGGCTGGTTGCACTGTCTGGCATGGTACCCCGTTTGGTGACATATATAGCATTCTATATCTAGTACCAAGTTTGTTTTTCAATAAGTCCTCAGTTCCTCCACCATCTTTCCAATCTCCGTTTTAATAATAATTATTATAATAGTGGCTACTGTTATAGCGCACAGGTCCGTCTTTCGGCGCTCATAACAAAACAAAAATAACAAAAATCGAGAAGAAAGGTTTGTTTAACAATAATAAACTGACGAAACATGAAAACAAATGATTATCTTAGTCTATGCTTGATTAGAAGTGCATTCTCTTGCGAGCGAGGTCAAAACGGACCCCCGGATAATCAATGTCGACGCAAAGGGACGGCCCCGTCTTTCCCCAGCTCAAGGGGTTCATCTTAACCCAGCTTTACTTTATACCAGATAATTCCGTGGCAAAACAAGAAAAGAATATGGGCGATTTCACGCTATACGACGTTACACGGAGAATAAATTTCCTTGATTGTTTGTATTGATAGTAAAACATTGGTCTTCTCATTAATTCAGCTCAATAATCATATAATGAAGGGATTGAGGGGGGGGGGGAATCCTACCAATTTTCCCCCTTTGAAATGACGAATAAATATGTGTCAATAATTGGCGTTACAGAAAACAGACATTGATTTTGATGGTGTGGATTCCAATCACTATATCTCGTGTCCGAGACATGGTAGAGTGAAACGTTTGATATGACATCATGCCTAAGCTCTTAGGAAAATATGTGCCCCAAAATATTTAGTTTATATATTTTACGTGATGCTATAAGCAGGCCCGTAACTAGGATTTTTACGGGGGGGTTCGAAACCTGAAAAAGTGGACCTTTTTTTAAGGAATGAATTATTCGAGCGCCGAAGCGCCCCGAGCCAAAAATGCTACAATATCCAACCACGTATCGGTTTAGCACATTTCTCTCTTATTGTTTCTTTAAGGATTATTTTCGGAAACACATAACCTCCTTTAAAGCAAAAATGAATTGCGAGCAAGCGAAGGAATTTTTGGCCTTATAATGACTAAAGGTAGTGTATTTAGACACTTTTTTGCCTCTAGGTATATTATCTTTTGTTTAATTCTTTTAGAAGCTAGAATCTGATTGACCACCTCCTTAAAAAAATGCGAGCAATGGACAGAGAGCGCGAAAAACATAACAACTATAATACTTTGTATTATGGATAAGAATCATGAATGGGTCGTAATCAAGGGGTAAACTTTGGGACGCCGAAGCGCGAACGGAAATTGTCTTTAAACATTGAGAATAAATTTTTTCACACATATTGTCCCATTATTTGTTGTTGAATAATTTTTCACAAGCTAAGCGCGAAGCAAAAACACACACAAAAAAAGGCCCACAATCAATCTCTCTATCTACATATAATCAGTGATTGAGGTGTAATCTAGGGGGTTAATGTTGCGAGCGCGAAGCGCGAGCCGGAAATTTTCCGTATATTGAAACGAAAGTATGGGTTTTTCACACATCTTGCCTATATTTCTTTTTTTAATTTCTACGAGCGGATGATCAGCTCCCTTAAAAGAAATAAGAGCGCGTATATAACAATAAAATATATATTTTCTCTTTAAAATGAAGCGCCTTTAGAATATTTAAACATGGCAGCAAACTCTAGTGAAACGGTTCTATACACGGACCTATATACCTTGTTTTTTTTTTTTTTTTTTTTTTACTATTTTCAAATTGTAGGTCGTAAACAAATTCGTACACAAGCACGGATCCGGCCGAGCAGGCCGGCCCCAAACAAAAAGGAGAAAAAAGAAAAAAAAAGAAGGAAAAACAGGAAAAGGAAAGAAAAAATGGACGATGGTTCCATGACAGTCGGTACTAAAAAAAAAAAAAAAACACCAGTTTTTTAAAGCTTCGTTTCGTTTCGTTACGTATCTGCACGTTTCTAAAAAGGTGGGTTTTATCCTTTTGGGGTCAAGCGGACCCCTGCTTGCCAGGGCGGGGTACCCCTGTTACGGGCCCGGATACGAACCTGAGAATAGGGAATTAGTTTAAGCAATTATAGCCGTGAGCATTTGTTACATTCATAAGCCCCTTATAAAAGAAGCGCATTTTACAACTAATACCATGATTACCTCAGACTTCAAAATAACATGAAGGGGAAACCTTTTAACTTTTTTAATATAGCAAAACGAGCGCGGAGCGCGAGCGAAGAATTTCAACTTAGAAACATGGTATTTCAAGCTGCATAATTCTATATGATTCAACTGCAGGTGATTTTTCTAATGAAGGGGAAGTTCGCCTATCTCCTTTCTTTTCCTTTTCTCCCTCTTTTTTTTTTTTTTTTTTTTTGGTCAAGCGGACCTACTCGCCAGCGGGAGGGGGGGGGGGGGTTCGTTCAACCTCCCCCCCCGGAACCCCCCCTGGTTACGGGCCTGATAACAAATTTACTTAAGAGATGTCGAATACTAAATTTAAGTTACGTAACTGACGTTACCCATACATTTGCCCTGCTTTTCGTCGTTTTGTAATTTACCAAATGATGGCTTTGTTGATCCGAGGCCATTCTAAACACAACACAAAAAGAAAGTTCCCCCTATTTAAGATATGCATAATTTTTCAACCAGGTGGTGTTGAAAAAAATCCATGTAGGGAATTTAATTAAATTTAATTACAGCGAATTTTAGGGGGAAATATCAAGTCACGCTTCAGTGAGCAATGGTTGAATGCAAACAAAAAGTAATTTTTTGAAGTTGACAAGTCTAAAATCACAACTTTGATTCAATGATATCGGACCCATTTTCAAGTTTTAAACAATTTACACGTCAGAATCTATGCAAAACGTGCTTCCAAACACACGGAAAGGAAATTTCCGTCAAATTTCACGGTTGAGTGAGCATGCAGCAACAACTGTGATTTTTACTTCTTTGCCACTGTATACTCGATCAAATATGATGAAATTACTGTTTTGGAAGTGTATGCGACCAATATCCCTTCATTCACGGTTAAATGAACCCGTTTTATTACTTAATACCCAGATAGAGATTACATGTATGTAAATTGAAATACTCTACAAATAAATTGTTGAACACACACAAAAAAGGGAATGTCACTGATGATGGGCATTCAGAAAAGACGAAAGGTTCTTCAAAGTTATCAAAAAAAAATTCTTACCTTCCATCTCACATGGCGTGCACCACATCCTGACTCACATTAAAACACCACTCATTATACAGTTGTCCGTAAAAATTTTCATACCGCTGACATTTTTTAGTTTTTTGAATTTTACTTTTAAACAAATGAGTTTCGTCAAACTATTTGGTGATAAGTATGTTACCATTAACATCTGGACAATTAGGAAAGTTTGACATTTTGAGTAATTTGGTATTCCAGGGGTATTGACAGATTTACGAAAAAACGTCATGTTCATACCCTGTAGGGGTGCCAAATCCAATGTATTATCTTGTCATCTCGGTTATAATTATTTTTATTTTAATTTCCACATAAAATAGTTCTTGCGAATGTCAAGAACCATCATTTATGTCTTCCATGGGTTTTGACCAATGCGTCCTCTGGAAAACGTCAAGGGGCGATTCTTTGAAAAGTAAACATTTTTTTGAAAAAAATAAAGTTTTTCCTTTTTGTTTTTAAGCTGCACATTCTTATAGAGCATTGTCTGAAGTTTCATGAAATGCATTTTTTATCTTAATTTTACAAATTTTTCATGCTCATTTGCATAAATTAACATCCAAAAAATTTGAATAGAAAAACGGTACGTAAAATATCGTTTGTTTGACCCTGACCTGATTTTATATGCTGGTCTCCTTAATACTTTGATTATTGTTATTATACCCTTTTTTAACTTCATTCCTTTCAATTAAACTGAAAAAATAATGGTGTTGAATTGATTGTTTTAAGATATTTAACTAAAGAAATTAATTGCCATCAAATGTCACACAATCACCAATGTCTTCACCAATCTTGGTGAAGCTGTGATCTCACAGAATGAAGGCCTAGCTGATGAAGGAACGTCGGAAGCTCAAGGGAACCGGAATCTCCATCCAAGAGGACCTGACGGCCACTAATCACAAAATTCTCATGAAACTTGTGACCCATCCAAAAGTGGCATCAGCTTGGTCCATCGATGGAAGAGTTATGGCTGCCCTTGAAACCAACGAAGAAGAGGCTGAAGTCAAAAAACTATTTTCGTCCTTGCAGCAAGTTGCTAATTTGTAACTTTATATTTTCTTTATCACTCTAAGTGCCTCTCCTAGAGGTTTGCTTTTTACCTAAAGTTGTTGATAACTTTCTGTATACTTTCCCTTTTTTTTCTTTCCTACTTATTGTATATCCCTGTTGATTACTTATACATCTTTCATTTCCCTTTTTTATGTCCTATATTCATCCTTCGATATTTCGCGATGTGCATTTGCACCTTCTTTTATCAATATATTCATGTCATTTTGAGTGTGTTTGTGTATGTGTGTGTGTGTGTGTGCGTGTGTATGTATGTGTGTGAGGGAGATGGGTTGGTGCGTGTTGTGTGTGTATGTGTATGTGTGAAAACGTATTCTATAAACATTTGTTTTTAATGTCTATCCATCTGTTTGGTATAGAATTGAGATTCTGCTATCTTATGAAGATTGTTAATCACTCATGCGTGTATAGATCCAAATGAAGAGGCTACCAAAATTGCTGGCAGGATGACCCTACGAAAACATATTATGAAACCCATGGTTGAATGATATTATACATTGTTTCAGACATTATAGTTTTACCTATTCAAGACTTATTCATTCTCTAAAGAAAATGTTGAACCAATATAGCATACCGTTGACAACAGCAACTTATTGTCACTAACTGGCTCACTAAGACCATTAAACAAAACAACTAAAGTGTTTAAAATCATGTTAATTATTTACTGTTAGTGTTGGTGCGTATGTGATGATGTGCGTTTCATTTTTAAATAACGCTATGCGCTTCACCGGTTCACACGCAGTTAGATTTCAAAAAACTTGTTGTTTTTTTTTTCTAACAGTGTAGCCTATTTATTTTTCTTTCTGAGTGTATTATTAGGTATAATAGCTGCTGCTCTATACATTGCAATGACAAATCAATCTAATTCATTTAATTATAATATTGCTAAATTCAGTTCAATACGCAATGAATTTCACTCACCCAAACTCCATCCCACGCACTGGGGAATCCCCAAAATTATAGGCTGTGCCCTGCGGCGCCTATCCGTGAGCCTTTTGTATAAGGCGGTAAACACAGGCGGCCACATTCTAAACCCCAGCCACGTCATCTAAAGAAAGACAACCTCAACTACATGCAGTCTTTTTCCTGAATTTAAGAAGGGAGTGACCTATTTCATGTTGGATTAATTGGCACGGGATTTTCCCAAAAGGCCAAGGGTCCACGAGGACGATTTTTCTCATATCGTTCTTTCTTTTATCAGAATGTTTGTCTAAATCGATGTAAGATTTTGAAGAAATACAATAGGAGAAAAATCGGCCCAATGAAAAATATTCGGCCTCGTGGAACCTCCCCAATGAAACAAAAGTAAGAATATGATACTTTGGGAGAAAAACAACCCACGAGCAGCAAGTACCTGATATTGGTTCTGGCGGTATCTCACTTCTCGGAGACGGATTCGAGACTACTTTGAGACAGTTTTGATATTGTCTCTGCGACGGAAAAGAAAAATACATGTATCGGAGACGTATTCGTGACGAAAGGAAGACGTCTCCAATATATTTTTTCCCGTCTGAAATCCGCTGTTAAAAATTGAGTGTCCGGACATCCAACCTGTCCGGACATACAATAACTGAGTATACAATGTTTTTTTACGATCTTAAGACGGGCTTATCATTGTGTTGAGCAAAACTGGAAAGTGTCCATGTCTGCGCACTAATTCATTTTGCACGCAGTCAAAGTCGTTCTACCCATTCACACATGACATCACCATGACAAAAAGGGTGTCAATAAAAAAAAAAGGGGGAAAAAAGAGAGGAATAATTGAATGTTTCAATGGTATAGAAATCATGAATAAGTAACATGCGCCCTAAATGTTATCAAGGGGCCAAAGTTATGTTGTAGACCTTCAATGTGATAAACAACAACCCAGATACCAAGGTTAGGTTGGGCCAACGTCGGCAATGGTCGTGGCTATTGCGTTGGGCAAACGCTGGCACAACGTTGCCACGTTGCGGCGACTGTATGCCAATGTTGGACCAACGTTCGCATTTTGAGTGCTCACGACGACGCACTGTTGTATAAAACTTAACGTTGATCCAACGTCGCCATATGGTCGCCGCAAAGTGCAACGTTGTGCCAACGTTGTCCCAACGTAATAGCCACGACCATTGCCGACGTTGGCCAAACGTAACCTTGCTATCTGGGAATGCATTGTGCGAATTCTGACTTTGGACTTTTGGCAATATTCGGATATGCTATGCAATGAAGCATGACACAATCATTACGAATAAAATATCAACAACAAAGGGAATAAATGAGCTTTCCAATTGTATAAATATCAGGAACAATTCACACGTACCCCAAAAGTAATCAAAGCCTATAGTCGAGTAACGAAACTTTTTTTGAAGGGTTTACAGGTAATACGTACATAGTGAGTGAATAACAATATTCCATCCGTTTGAAATTGCCTTGAAAAAAAGTATGAAGATTTAATCATGGGTTTTATGATATGTCTTGGTAGAGTCATTCCCCTAGCATAATTATGTTCGCACCTTTTTCATTTGGATCGCATGGCTGAATAACAGATAATCTGCAGAAGACGGTAAAACCTCATTTGTCATGCTTGTGAAGAATAAACCAAAAAGAATTTATTATATGATGCTTGTAAGTGCACAATCACACAAACCCACACGTACCATCATGCACACATACACAAGCGACACACACATCTACACCCTCATATCACCACACACATACCCAGAGACACAACAAACACACCCACACACACACACACACACCTCACTCACACTCTCAAACAGTTGTTAGAGAATCATGAGAATTAATACGTCCAAATAAACACTCGGTGATGGACTTGTTAAACAAAACATCAAAGAGGAAATGTTATTGTGAATTATTTACTGTGTGTGTTGGTGTGAATGTGATGAAGATGATGATGATGATGTGTGTGTGTCTGTGTTTGTGTGTGTGCGTGTGCGTGTGTGTGTGTGTGTATGTGTGTATGTGTGTGTTTGTGTGTGTGTGTATGAATGTAATGGCTATCCGCAAACTTCCTTGTTTTATCTCTCTATTTTGGTATGTGATATGTTATGTGACCATTTTAGATCTGTTGTTTGTATACACTGTTTTCATCTAATATTCCCTAATGGACGACGATTTTGAAGATATTAATGAGGTAGTTGTTAACGAGTGTAGTTATATCAACTGTGATGATTTCAAGTATGTTGACAGAAACTCACTTTCTCTGATGCATATTAACTCAAGAAGCCTTGTTAGAAATTTTGATGATCTAGTAATATTACTATCCTGTATACAACATAATTTTTCTGTGATTGGTATTTCAGAAACCTGGTTCAAACCATCAACAAATGTAGCTATGTTTAACATTCCAGGATATTCCTATGTTCAAGTCTGTCGATCAAATAAAAAAAGGTGGTGGAGTTGCATGCTATGTCCGAAATGGACTTGATTTCAAGTTACGTAATGACCTGTCTATGGCCAATGTTTATTATGAATCTGTATTTTTAGAAATTGATATTGCAAACAAGAAATTGGTTGTTGGATGCATTTATAGAGCACCTGGTAAAAACACTAGAACCTTTATTGATGGTTTTTATCATGCAATGCAAATGCTTAGTAAAGAAATACATGACATCTATATTATGGGTGACTTCAATAATAAATGTGATAAATATTGATGTAGATGAAAAGGTGAAAGATTTTGTTGACTTTATGTCTTCGTTTGGGCTGCTCTCTCTAATCACTAAACCTACTCGTGTCACATCATATTCGGCAACCTTAATCGACAATATGTTTACAAACTGTGTGCAAGACCATTTCTATTCTGGAGTATTCTGTTCTGATTTCTCCGATCATTTGCCAATGCCAATTTTTAGCATTAACAAAGGCAATGCAGTCACTACGGGCAAGGTCAATAACAAATTATTGAGACGTGTGATTACTGATAAAAGAATGAATAATTTCAAGCGTGATCTTCTTCAAATTGAATGGTCTAATTTATATAACTTGTTTGATGTTAATGTTTCTTATGACTATTTCAGCAATATTTTTCAGATTATATAATACACATTTTCCTTTAGATGAATTGAGTGTAAAGAAGAAATGCAGGAAACCATGGATTACTCCATGTCTTCTCAAATCTATTATTCAGAAGCACAAGCTATATCATACATATTTTTAAAACAAAAATGATATTAACAGGAAAAGTTATGTTGATTATAAAATTTTGTTGACAAACCTTGTTCGTCAAAGTAAGAAGGATTATTATGATAATGTGTTTCGAGCTGCTCAAAATGATATTAGAAAAACTTGGACCCATTTAATGGTTTGCTTGGAAGGAGGAAAAACGCCGCTTCCGAATGATATGTATCATAACGATTTACTGTTACAATCAGATGTGCAAAAAGCAAAATATTTTAATGAATATTTCATTGATTTACCATTGAAAATAAACAGGGAAATTCCTCCTGTCCAAACATCATACAAACAATTTTTGTTCAGGCAGAATCACTCCTCGTCTTTTTATTTTAGACCA
Source organism: Paracentrotus lividus (assembly GCA_940671915.1). NCBI lineage: Eukaryota > Metazoa > Echinodermata > Echinoidea > Camarodonta > Echinidae > Paracentrotus > Paracentrotus lividus. The sequence goes on from CALNVZ010003429.1 coordinate 1,022,780, forward strand.
ACTTCTGTTAATAAAATTTAAAATTTTGTCTCAATCCTAAATCCATCCAAGGCTTGTCATGCTTGTGGTTCAGACGACATGTCCCCCAAAGTCATTAAAAGTTGTATTCAATGGTTCTAGGACATCTAGAGGACAACTCCTCCGGGGACAACTCCCGGAGGACAGCTCGCACGCAGGACATCTCCCCTGGAGGACAGGGTCCCCCATACGACGAGGTCCCCGGAGGACAGCTTCCCCCAGGGACAACTCCACGGAGGAGAAACCTCTCCCCTGGACAAACTTCCCCTGCGGAATGGAAACTCCCCGCAGGACACGGACAACTCCCTACAGTACCCAGGAACAGCTCCCCCGGAGGACAACACTTCCCCGACAGGACCTCCACCTGGAGGACAACGTCTCTCCCCGGCAGACAAACGCCGCTCGGGGAGCAAACTCCCCCGGAGGACATCTCCCCCGGAGGATAGGTCCCCCAAGGACAACTCCCCGGATGATATCTCCCCTCACTTTAAATGCTTTATAACTATTTATTTTATGCCAACCCCTTGGCTTTTCTTTCTGTTATTACATTACTTTTCGCACGGAGTAACCCTTCTGTAATGACAAGAGAGGATGGGAATGGTTGTTTAATTGCTAATCATCCATTGGAACCACCCCAGTGGCGTATCTAGGGGGGCAAGGTGGGCACGTGCCCCGGGCGGAGCTTCAAGGGGGCGCAAAAAAGGAAAAGGAAAAAAAAGAAGAAAAAGAAAGGAAAGAAGAAGGAGAGGAAGAAAAAGGAGATCGGTGATCCACAGTCGATATTGGGGTCATGTTTCCTCCTGTTATTAATTTTGGCGCCCCCTACATAGCACCACTAAGTTTAACTTTTGGCGCCTAAAAGTTTCTAGTAATTGTTTAAGGTTTATTACCTTCTATCTTAGTTTCGGGTCAATTTTGCGCCCCCTGTATATTAAAGATCAAACCGGCGCCCTTAACTTCAATTTAGCGTCCTTTTATAAATGTTAAGATCAATTGTTTGCCCCCGGTGTGTACACTCCTAATCCTAATTTTAAGACCAATTTGACATCCCCTGAGTTTCAATTTAATTTAGAGTCACCTTTAAATAGTTTAAGATTAATATGGCACCTCAAATTTCATGATCAATTTGCCCCCCCCCCTCCCCTCCCGCTTCAGATAAACATGAAGGTCCCTCTAAGTAAAAGGATTTTTTTTTCGTCCATATTTTTCTCGCTGCCTAATTATTCCCTTTTTGTTCTTCATTGTCAATTGTCTTTGTTTCCGTATTTTATGACCATTCGGTCTCAAGACCTGTTCCTTGCAAAGTTCATTCAAGTTCAGAGCTCTAGAATTTTTCACTCGTGCTTCGCGCTCGCATTATATTATATGTTTCAAAATCATTTGAGGAGGACCAACAAAAAAGGTTTAAAACTATTATTTTCCTACTAAAAAAAACGAATCCGATGCATAGGTCTACAATTCCCAAAACATTTTGTGCAATAGGCCTTTTGACACCCTGAAGGTACAGCATTTTTTTTTCTTATTATTGTACCTTCGTTGATAACGAAATCTGTATTAATGATTCTTAAATGCAAGATTCGAGTAATGCACGAACTCAAAATTTTCCACTCGCGCTTCGCGCTCGCATTAAATCAAAATATTTGAGAGGAAATTAAAAAAAATTGATAAGCTACATGTATGTATGGACAGCAAATCATCCCCAGGTCTGGGGACATGTATATGAGACACTGGTACAATAAACTAAAACAAATCGTTGAGCAAAACTGGAGTAGACCGGGGGGCGCAAAGTCAACAATTGCCCTGGGCGCACTTGACCCTAGATACGCCACTGACCACCCCTTCCAATCTATGAATGGCTACTCCTTCCCTCAAAAGGTTGTTAGGTTTGGCAGATTCAGAGGTAACCCAACGAAATGTGACCATCAGAAAAGGAAAATTAATGAAAGTGCAAGATATAAAAGAAATATTGAAAAAGGGAAGGATGCTAAATGGGGAACTTAAATACGAAGCTACAGGAGTACAAAAGAGCACGAAGGGCGAGTTGGCCTACATATCTCTAGTCGTGTTCAGTAAGGGGGGGCGGGGGTGAGCCACGATAATTAAGCTTTAATTAATAATTAATCACACCCTAAACAAATAAGAATGAGCGCAAAAGTTCAAAGTAACGAGAACACAATTTTTATTTATCACGAAAGAAATTCACAAAACTCAATTTCAACATCATCACTTGTTTTGTCATTTTTCAAGGAATAATGTAATACAATCATTGTCATTGGGTTTAAGATTTTACAGACAATAATTGTTATATCTGAATGTGTGTGTTCATAAGTATGCACTTGCACAGCTTTGCATTCATGCCGTGTCATCGCTATCAAAAAGAGGGTGTTATTGCAACTAGTGTTGGTATGAAAATATCTCCAGAAGTAGATGAAAATTAAAACATCTCGGTATATCAACCAGTTTTTCAGTATTTCCGTCAACATATCCGATAAAAACATTTTTATAATTGTAAAACATTTACTAAAACAAGCCAAAACAAAACAAAACAAAACCTTTATATCAAATTATGTACCTGTATTTTTGTCGGTACAATTGAAGAGGTGTGATATAAATTAATTCTTTGGTGTTTCATTTCATTGTAATATTGTTCTGAAACACACATAAATATAAAGAAAACCAATTCAGAATTGCAATGTACTAACATAACAAATAAGGTAATAACTAACCATCACAAACACTACTTTCAATAAACTATAAATTTTATGGAGCATCATACAGTGTTAAATCCTTATGATATCCAGTAAAGTCTGCTTTTAAGCATGATTTAGATTGGAAACACTTCACTCTTAAGTGCCATTCCACAAATGGTGGCCAAGGGTTTGAGGTGCATGAATCATATTGTTTAGTCAAGGTTTTAAGAGGTTTCCAAAGATTTTTTCTAAAGGTTTTCTAGACGTTTTTAAAACGTTTTAAGAACGTTCCTAACGTTTTTTAAAGGTTTTCTGCATGTTCTAACAACGTCCACAATATATTTAGAACGTTTTCAAAAAGTTTTTTTTTACGTCTCGAGCTTCCGAACGGTTTTAAAAGGTTTTTTATTGGTTCTTTTAACGTTTATAAAACGTTTTTAAAACGTCCAATAAAACGTTTTTAAAACGTCTGAAACCTACCACATTTTGACGTCTATAAAACGTTTTCACAAAACGTCAAAAAACCAACTTGGAACGTTTTAAAAACGTTTTTAAAACGTCCATTTGTTAGTTGGGTTCCTTTGACTTCATGATATTCTGATTCCACAACAATTTGGCTTTCGCAAGAATTGCTCGACAAGTATGGGTGTCTTGAATTTGGTCAATACTATTATAAATGCGATTGATGCAGGGAAGTTTTGTCTTGGGGTGTTTTTGGACTTGTCGAAAGCTTTTGACACTTTCGACCATGATATATTAATAAGCAAGCTTGAGGATTATGGCATTCGTGGAATTGCTTCAGATTGGTTTAAAAGTTACTTACATAATCGATTACAGTTTGTAATGGTTAATGGAGTTAAATCTCAATCTAGTGAAGTAAAATATGATGTGCCTCAGGGCTCTGTCCTGGGTCCCTTACTTTTCTTGATTTATGTTAATGATGTTATAAACTCATCTCAGTTGTTTACCTATTCACTTTTTGCTGATGATACTTGCTAGCTCTCTCACTACAAAAACATGCATAATCTTATTCTGTCTGCAAATACAGAAGTTAGCAATATATTCAAGTGTGTTTTTTTTGTTTTGTTTTTTTGTAAAAATTTTTTTTGTTAAATGCCAATAAGACTCAATACGTTGTCTTTAGATCAAAGGGAAAAAGAATTCCAGATAATACTGATGCCTTGACAATTGGTGGTCATCTGATCAACCGAAGTCAAAATGTAAGGTTTCTTAGAGTTACAGTGGATGATCACTTAACTTGGAAAGATCACCATAGTAATGTTTGTACTAAGGTCTCGAGGAGTGTATGTGTCATTTCCAAGTTACGCATCTTTTTACCAAAGAAAACTTTAGTAACTCTTTATAATGCTCTCATTATCCCCCATTTAACTTGTTGTAATGTTGCATGGGGGAATACGTGTAGGAGCCATAAAAACAAGTTGATCGTCCTTCAGAAGAAAGCCATCAGGATCATTACAAATTCAAATTACAGAAGTCCAAGTACTCCTCTATTTTTGCAACTTCAAATTTTGCCTCTTGATGAATTGGTCTCTTTGAATTGCTTGATATTCTTGTTCAAATCTCAGTCGGCTCAAAATAGTTCATTTTTTTAAAATGCGTTTTATTGTAAATTTTACCGTTCATCAGTATAACACACGTGAAAGAAACCTAATCCATCAACCTCTAGCATGTCTAGCAAGAACACAAACTGCTTTGAACTCTTTTGTAGTTGTTTGCATTTAATAATGGAACAAGTTACCCCAAAACATCAGGTCCAGCCCAACACTATCTAAATTTAAACTTTCATGTAAAAAATATCTTTTGAGAAATTACAAAACATGTTAAAGTAAATACCGGAAAGCCACGTGTGTGTATGTCTGCGTGTTTGCTGCGTGTAGGTGTGTGTGTGTGTGTGTTATTTTCGTGTGTGTGTGTGTGTGTGTGTGTGTGTGTGTGTGATTTTAAACTGTTTTGGTATGCCCATGTTTAATTCTTACTTATCATTGTAAATCTGTTTATGCCATATTCAATATAGGGGAAACCGGGTATGGAAGTTGAACGGGTCAGTTGTTACAGTTCTCAGTGCGCTAAGTTTGAACAAGAGAGTTCGTGCTACCTGGCATCTTTATACAGCGTACACATAGCTGTGATGAATTGCCGGTCGTGAGGTTTTTCCGTTGTTTTATTAAAAAGTAAATCAACAAAAACCATTTTTTTTTACAGTTCCAAGTGAATTTTTGACAAAAATTAAAATTTGTAATAGTTCTTACAATTGAAGGCACATGATGATAGTCTGGTATTGTAAATATAGTACATGTATGTCACTAGTATACCCCTGAGCCATGCCCTGTAATTCTGCCTAATGGCTTTGCTACACTTGATTTTAAGTGTAAAATCACCCATGGGGTAGGTTGTTACAACAACCTACCTTGTTACAACAACCTACCTCATGTCGATGTAACAACCTACCCCAATTACATTACACATGCAAAGTAATTTTGTTTCAATTTTCAGGGGTTAATATTGAGATATTTCTATTATTACTTCAGTCTATGCTAAAGCTCTACTTGATCTGCTTTTAACGATACCAAGAAACTGGAAAGTTGAAACAAAATTATGGTATAAGAGATTTACACATTTTAAAAATTTACCCGTATGTTTACATAATAACAATTTACCCCGTATGGTGTAACAACCTACCCCGTATACGGGGTAGGTTGTTACAAAAAAAAATGTATTCATTAATTAAGCTGTAGTTAATAAGTGTTTACAGGTTTTCAAGTTTTATGTGCCTCAGGTTTTAGCCAATATAATAGGCTAACTACAGACCCAAAATGGAGTGTGTGAGTACTTTCATTACAATTATCTGGCCATACCCGGTCTCCCCTACTATTATACTTATTTTGTGTTTATACTGTACCGTGAAAGGGGCCCCTATCACAAGGTCTGCTTTCTCCGGGGTCCCAAACCCATCATGTTCTATCTTTGTCAATTATTTGTTAAAATGTTTTGTTTTTTATTGGTTTGAATAAACTTGAACTTGAACACGTGACCCAAAAACAAGAAAATTAAACGCCCCCCGAAAACCATAGTTCTATTTTTTCTCCAAAGCTAGATATCATGTGCCTTGCATCTGACCAAATATAAAGTCATGATAGCTTTTAATCTAGTTATTAATTAACTTTGAAATTGGTCACCCACGTGACCCACGGGTCACGTGAGTGACCAACTATGGTCATGCCGTAGAAAAGGGACCAGGCTATTCGGCCATTCTTTGAAAGTGAACCTTTTGGGGACAAAATAAATTTTTGCTTTTTGATTCTAAGCTGCATATTCAAATAGAGCAATGTCTGAAGTTTCATGAACTGATTTTTTTTTCGTGATTTTTGCAATTGTTCATGCTCATTTGCATAAATTAACATAAATGATAATTAAATGGAAAACGGTAAATAAAATATCAATTTTTAACCCTGACTGGAATGGATATTCTGACTTCTTCACTTGGATTACTGTCATTATATTATTATTTACCTCTATTCCTTTTAATCTAACCCCGAAAATAATGTTGTCAAATTGATTATATTAAGATAATCAACCCTGGAAATTAATTGCCCTCAAAATGACACACAAGCATGACAAGTGACCAGAATTATGCCCCGTCTTAAGCATGGCTCCGGTATTATTATCATTATTTTTTCCAAAGCTAGATTTAATGTGCCTTGCATCTCACTAAATATGAATCCATGACAAGTTTTTAATTAGCAAACAAATTGGTCACACACGTGACCCACTGGGTGGGGGCGGTCATAAAGGTCTGATTATTTTCACTTTCATTGGCTGAAATAAATTTATTCTAGCATTATTATGCTCCAAAATGGTTCTGCAATAATTTTTGCAAAAAAAACAAATTATGGAAAAAATTAACAGTGCTTTCTTGTAGTTTACATCACACACTATCATCGTGCAAATTTGAGGCGCGATCAACAGCCGAGATCTTATAAGGGGCATCATGACCCCCCCCCCTCCCTCCCCGCCCCTCCCCCAGTCTTGACAGCTACCAAAACACCCCATTGATTGATTAGGGTTGAGTTCATAAAAGTTTTACCACAGTGGATATAATTGCACCAAATGTACATTTACTGCATATATTATGTATATAATATATTCATTTTCTGTTTGCTATAGGTCACACACGTGACCCACCAGAATGTCACACACGTGACCAGACATCACGATATGAAATACTAGTAGTATATTTTAAAAAAAAATCAGAGATCACTCCTATCCAGCGGTATTTTTTGGTTAACAGGTCCATAATGCATATCTCACAGCAATAAGAACATTTCCTCATTTTAAAACTCACAGGAATTTCAAAATGAAATTTAAGTTTCAAAATCATGCCGTTCTGTGAAGTCACTCATGTCACCCACTTCTTTTGACCTCTGACCTTGAACATGCATATTGGAAATATAAAAAAATATTTCCAAATGATAGCCAACAAAATAAATTAGCATGATATAAACATTGTTAGAGTTATAGCCAATTTAAGTCAAGATTTTGCATAATTTCGGTAACACACGTGACCAAGAATGGTCCCAAGGCTGTTCATCTATATTCAAATTTCTTTTGCCAAGCTGAAGAAAGTCCATATCACCCGTAAATTCTAATTTTCTCTCATCAACTTATATAATTATGGTCCAAAATTTAAAATTATGGTTTAAATGAGCTCAAGAACTGTCCGCACGCCTCCCGGTGGGTCTGACTGTAAAACTGGAGCCCGTATTGGGAAGTGTCTGTATAGATATCCGCTATGTAGTATTCGCTCTTTGGCACCTTCGTCTGTGGCTTTCCTTTAATATAGTCCAGATGTTGGAAACATACTGATCACCAAAAAGTTCTTTATTTAAAAGCAAAAAAAAAAAAAAAAAAAAAACAATCAAGAAATGTCAAGGGTATGAACAATTTTGTGGACAACTGTACATGTACCTTGGAAAGTTACAATGTTACAAGAGAAAATACATATTTCACTCATGCATGAAATGGTAATCCCCAATACCACAAATCTTACTCAGCAAAACCCAACTTATCACAATTGATCACTAATTATTCAAATCGTCCTCAATACCGTAAGCTCCAAATGACTAGCTTTGCTCTCAAAAATTGGTATGCCCATTCCTGCGTACCCTAATTTCCATACCATTCACAAGAGTGAACACTGCTCACCTATACATAAATTATTTTCGAAATGTTAAGTGTCATATAAAAGTTACGATAATGAGATTTCCATACATGTAAATTTTGTTACCTAGAATAGGACTTACTCACTATAGAGCCGCAAGTTCCCATGTTAGTAATTTTTATCAAATTTGCCTCATTAATATGTCGCAAGGCTCCATTGTAAAGCAGGCCCTTGCGGCTCTGAATTTGACTACCCTGCATTTTAAAGAAGACTTGATTAAATAAATAATCACGAAATTTTATATACCCTCTGTATATTTTGGTTATTTCTTGTTTCTTTATGATACAGGTTGAGGGACAGTTTTTCATCGGTCTCATGCAGCATTAATGGTATCGCCATTTAGATCTACATCTACGTCTGTTCATTTTTTAGCCTATTTGGACTTTTAAAAATGACCTCATACATATTCTTAAAAATTGAAACTGAGTATTACAAGAGACAATAATGTCAGCATATCCTACAGACACGAACAGAACCTTGAATTTTTGATCGGTAAAACATTTTGTGCAACAATAATCCATCATGCCACCATTCTTTGGTGGTGTCCTTAAAGAAATTTCTAAAAACCGTCATGGAAGTTCAATTCTAGATGACATCTCATCCAAAGTGATACTCGATACAGGCGCTAGGTTTACAAACATCGATTTCTGCAAAGCTGATGAACAATTCTTTAGGAATCCACTGCACGCAATACAATTAGGTGGATTGCCAACAGAAATAGACGAACGCACCATTGTATTCTCACAATACAATAATCATGGAGAAGAAAAACCCCTCCCAACACTTCACCGTGCTGCTTTATCAGGACAAATAGATGTCATCAAATCGGAAGTTACCCAAGGAGCTGCGTTGGAAGACGTCTGTGATACAGGGTTTACTCCTTTACACCTTGCCGTTCAGAAGAGCTACCTAGATGCTGCAATATATCTCTTAGAAAATGGAGCAAACATTAATGTTTGCAATGATCTCAAGGTGAGTGCGATTCATCTAGCTGCAGTTGAAGGTCACCTGAATATCATAGAATACCTTATCACTCATGGAGCTGACGTGAATCAGGGCACAGAAGATGGAACCACAGCTTTACATCTTGCTGCTCACAAGGGTAACACTGATATTGTACAGTATCTTCTCAGCCATGGATCTAAAATCAATCAAAACAGAAGTGATGGTGCAACGGCCTTGCATTTCAGTTCCCATACAGGTCATCGCCCTACTACCGAATGTCTAATAAGATGTGGTGCTGATGTAAATACAGAAACAAAGAATGGAATTACCGCCTTACACCTCGCTTCACAGAAAGGATGTATGCATATTACTGAATTTCTTTTACTTTACGGGGCTGTCGTAGATGCGGTGACAAAAGACGGAGGAACTGCGTTGCACGGTGCTGCACAAGATGGACATCTTGATGTAACACGATCCCTCATCAGTCATGGGGCAGACGTTAATAAGGGAACAAAGGAAGGGGGCACTGCCTTACACGTTGCATCGCAGGATGGACATATCGCCGTTGTAAAATACCTTGTCACTCATGGGGCTCAATTAAATAAGGAGACAAATGATGGCGGAACTGCCTTACATCTTGCAGTCCAGGATGGGCATCTAGAAGTCATTGAATACCTCATCACTCACGGTGCTGGAGTAAATAATCAAGCAGCTGGTGAGATGACTGCCCTTCATGTTGCCGTACTAAATGGTAACTTAGATGTCACCAAATGTCTTATTAAAAATGGAGCTCAGGTTGATAAGAAAACTAGAAATGGAGAGACTGCATTACATGTTGCTGCAGAATGTGGCCATCTGGCAATCATGCAGTTACTCATTCGTCATGGTTCTGACGTACACGCACAAACAAACGATGGGAGAACTGCACTACATTGTGCCATGTTTAAAGGTCATCTTAATGTCACACAATTCCTTATCAACCACGGAGCAGAAGTGAATAAGGCAACAGAGCAAACACCCACTCCCTTGCATCTTGCCGCACAGGGTGGTTACCTTGATGTCATCCAGTACCTTATCGATCGTGGAGCTGACGTAAACAGTGAAGCAGAGAAAAAAGCAACTCCTTTATCCATTGCTGCCCAATTTGGCTACCTCGAAGTCACGCAATGTTTAGTGGACAATGGAGCTAAAGTAAACGCAGAAAGAACGGATGGTGTAAGCCCCTTACATCTTGCTGCTGAAGATGGCCACTTTCATGTTTCACAATATCTTATAGCCCACGGGGCTAATATTAATCTATTAGCTGAAAATGGAACTGGTGCTTTATATGTTTCTGTACAAAACGGTCACCCTGATCTTACGCAATTTCTCGTTGAAAATGGAGCTGACGTGAACATTGGAAATCTGAATGTTGGACAAACCCCCTTGCACTGCGCTGCACATAATGGTGACATTCACACTACACAATATCTTATCAATCATGGAGCTGTAGTAAACACAGCAAACAGTAATGGAACGAATGCCTTACTTTTTGCCGTGCAGTCTGGCCACCTACATGTCGCAAAATACCTTGTCGCTCACGGAGCTGAGCTCAACGTGGCACTTCCGAATGGAGAGATGGCCATACATTTTGCAGCGCAAAATGGTTACCTTGAAGTCGCACAATATCTTATCGAACAAGGAGCTAATGTGAATGCAACTAGGAAGGATGGAGTAACTGCTTTGCATTATGCTGCACAAAAGGGACATACCCAGCTTGCAATCCTTCTTGTTAACCAAGGGGCTGGAGTGAATGCAGAAACCGAAGATAGAGCCACCGCTCTACATTTTGCGGTGAGTAATGGGCACTATGATACTACACAGTATCTTATCAGTGAAGGAGCCAATATCAATAAACGCAACAAATACGGAATGCATGCATTACATATTGCTGTATCGGAAAATAACCACGAAATCACACAATATCTTGTTCACCAAGGGGCAGATCTAGATAACGAAATCTTACATGGAATAACCGCCTTGCATATTGCGGCAAGTAACGGTCACCTACGTGATACAGAATGTCTCATTGAGAATGGTTCTAACGTGAACAAGAAAGGAAATGATGGACTGACTCCCTTGCATCTAGCTGTGCAATGTAGACATCTAGATGTTACAGAGTGTCTCATTAGCCATGGAGCTAGAATCGATGAGGAAGCTAAAGATGGGGTTACTGCGTTGCACATAGCTGCACAGGAAGGGTATCTCGATATAACACAGTGCTTAATCACTCATGACAGTGATGTAAATAAAGCAATAAAGAACGGATGTACGGCTTTACATCTTGCTGCACGGGATGGTCACCTTGACGTAACACAATGTCTCGTCACTCATGGAGCTAAAGTGAATGAGGGCACCACGGTTGGTCGTACTTCTTTGCATCTATCTTCTGAATACGGCCATGTAAAAGTTGCTGAATACCTTACCAAACATGGAGCTAGCATAAACCAGGAGACTCCGGATGGAATGACAGCTTTACATCTCGCTGCACTTCATGGTCACCACCTTGTTACGGACTGTCTTATTCGCCATGGAGTAAAAGTGTACAAGAAGTCAAATGATGGAGCAACCGCCTTACATTTGGCAGCACAAGACGGTCATCTTGCAGTCGTTCAAAATCTTATTAGTCATGGGGCACATATAAACAAGGTAGCGACGGATATAAAGGAAACTCCTTTACTCATTGCTGCCCAGAACGGTCATCTCAAGGTAGTTGAGTACCTCATTGATCATGGGGCGGACATCAATGGCATGTCAAAGGACGGAGCGTCACCATTAATTCTTGCTGCCCAACTTGGACATTTTGACGTCACCAAAGTCCTCGTCAGTCATGGGGCTAAATTGAACCATAGGGCTCATAATGGAAATACCGCTCTGAACTCTGCTTCCCGCCACGGTTTCATCAATATTATTCAATACCTCATCCAACATGGAGCCCATGTGAATATCGGAACAGAAGATGGAAGAATACCATTGCATAATTCTGTTCTTACCGGGAACATTGACACCACAGAATATTTCCTTAATCACGGAGCTAATGTAAATGCTCAAACCAATAAAGGAATGAATGCCTTACATTTTGCCGCCAAGAATGGTAATCTCGATGTCCTACAATGCCTCTTAACCCACCGAGCTAAAGTAAATGAACAAACCAAGGATGGTCTGACAGCTCTACAAATTGCTGCCGCGCAGGGCCATTATGAAGTCACCGCGTATTTAATCGAACATGGAGCGGACTTGCATATGACAGCTGCGTCTGGACTGAGCGCATTGCATCTTGCAGCAGCGAGCGGTCACCTAAGAGTCACACGAGAACTTCTTGAAAAGGCAGGTCACTCCTACTTCCAAATGTTTGGTGGTGCAATTTTACAATTAGCAGCTGGAAATGGTCATGTTGATGTTACACGCTTTCTAGTACAATACGGGGCCAATGTAAACGGACAAATCCTTGGAGAAACTGCCTTACAAATCGCGGCACTAAACGGTCATCTTGAAGTTATAAGATGTCTGATCAGTCTCAAGGCTGACGTAAGTTTAGAAGATATGAACGGAGTTACTGCTTTATCCAAAGCTGCACATAACGGTCACCTGGATGTTGTTAAGATTCTTATAAACCATGGAGCTGCAGTGAACAAGGTTTCAAAAGACAGGGGGACTGCATTACATGTCGCTACAAAAGATCGTCATATTTCCATCGTGAAGTATCTTATTAGTCACGGAGCTGAAGTGAACTTGGAAACTCAAAAGGATCGGGAAACCCCTTTGCATTTTGCTGCTGAGTGGAATCATTGTGACATAGCGGAATGTTTAATCAAACATGGTGCTCAGGTGAACAAGGCAAATAGGTACGGTAACTCTCCATTACACAATGCTGCAATATATGGTCAAGTAGATGTAACACGATGCCTGATAGGTCACGGGGCGGATGTGAATTTCAGGGGAAATGGAGGAATAACTGCTCTGCATCAAGCAACACGTCAAGGCCACCTACATTTCATAGAACATCTTATAAACCACGGTGCTGATATAAATAAGGAAACAGCATTTGCTGGGACTGCCTTACATATTGCTGTTCAAGCCGATCACCTTCCGATAACAAAATTTCTTCTCAGTCATGGGGCTGACGTGAATATAGGTACTCGGAACGAAGGGAACACCGCCTTACACATCGCTGCTAAGAAGGGTGACTTGAAAGTTGTACAGTTCCTCATCAATCATCCAAAGCTGGAACACAAATATGGCAGAATATACCTGGCTGAGGTAAGTTAATACTGACATGATATTTCTTTAGAAATATCTTACATATTTGAAGGCCAACTACCCCTTGATAATCACATCCATGATAACTTCTCCCCAGAATACGGTTTTTGGATAGATGTAGAATAAGGGGGTAGAGGTTTTGCAGTGCAGTTGTTTGAGGTGTCTTGGAGTAGCAGTCCTAAGAACCGAATTTATATCAAGAAGTGTGTGAATAGGTAAAATAATCTATGCACGCTTGCCTTTTTGTTCAGAGAGTTCATGACTAAAGATCATTAAAAACGCATTCGCTGTCAAGAACAAGTTATCAATATGGACCAAGAATATATTACCTTTACAATGCACTCACTAATTCCACTTTTTAGGAATCTGACAAACTTGTCAACCAACCTAACAAGGAAGGTTTCACAGCTATTCATCTGGCTGCACACAACGGCCATACGTCTATCATTGAGACACTGGTTTCACATGGAGCTGATCTGAACATCCAATCACGTTTTGGTCAAACATGTCTTCACCAAGCCATAATACTGTGCTATCTACCTTGGCTGTCAAGGAAGGTACAATCAACAACTGCACTAAACAAGGTAGGTTAACATTTCAATACTGTGTTATAAGTTGATTTTGAAAAAGAAAACAAACAAAACAGTGAAGTCCCAGTGTATTGGCCTGCACGCATTTTTTTTTTTCAAATCGCCTCGTGGCATGACCTTGTAAACTTGTAATTAAAGGGAAAAGTTGTAAATATTCTTGACTGACAAAGCAGCATTGTGGATAACACTAATCATCATTTTCCCCCGCAATTTTTATTTATGTTGAGTATTTCACATTAATTCAGACTTTAATTGGTTTTGCCTTTCCTTGGGCATTTCGCCTTATTCCTTCCCTCACATTTTTAGTTTACAATTCCTACAAAATATCGGGATCCGTCGGTATAATGATATAATTTCTTTGCAGATATCTGCCAAATCTCCAAGGTACAAACTCTCCAACGGGAAAGCGCTTGTTCTTCACCTCCTGGAAAACGGTGCTAGCCTGTACATTTATGATACATTTGGTAGGACACCTATTGATTACGCGTGTGACAATGGGTTCAAGCAGGTGATATCATCAAGGTAACAAAATGTGTCAGATACTCTTGATAGCAACGGGATAGTTAAAGTAGGTGTTGCACTCAGTTCTAGGACAGCTCACTAGGTGTTACACCCTCCCCCCCCCCCACACACCCGCGGCAACTTTTACCTGACAAGTCACCCCGATGACAAATCGCATAAGGACGTTGCACAGTAATATTTCTGGCCGCGCATCATTAAAACGTCACAATTGAAAATATTCAGCGTTCAGGGGCGGTCCAGCGCTAAAAAAAAAAGTGAAAAGAAATGAAATGTGAAGATGCATGTTTATTCCTTCTTTTTATCATTGTTTATGTACTTGCAGAGATATGTAAAGCATTTGCGTGTTTTGGTTTTGGTGGTTTTCCAGCCGATTCGCAATTATTACATTGCCGATATTTTGAAAACGAGCACATGGACCCTCATTCTTTATTGCTCTTACTTTTTAAGTATGCCTTCCACTACAAATTTGCAAATTTTGATGAAAATGACATGAATTTGAATAAAGTGCAGCTTAAATTGTAATTTTGTTAACTTCGTGTAGAATTGTTATTTTTTTTATTTGTGTCATACGCACCATTTTAGCAACTTGAAGGCGCTGTAGGCTCAAAGTTAAGTACAGATGTTCCAGTTAAACAATTTCCCCATCTTCGGTATACACTTCGTAACATATCTGGAAGGTTTGATACGGCTATGACAAAGTAAAATTTTAACCTGTTTGTTGAAATGGCGAGGTACAATAGAGACCAAATTCTTAAATTCTCCGTGTACTTTCATACCATCCAAATACGCACACTTTAAAGGCCCTTAGAAAAACAGTAAGCAAACGAACCTATATTTTGGGGGCGTTTTTGGCATACACAGATACCAAAGTAAGTCTGGGCAAGATTTTGTAAAAATGACATGGACTTCATTTTAACTGGAGGACTGCTCCCCGAGGTAAACTTTCCCGCTAGGGAAATTGTCCTCCGGGGAACGGTCCTCAAGGGAGCAGTCGACTCCTCGGGGGGGGGGGGGGGGGGGGCACCTACCCTCCGGGGACTTTTCAAGTCAGAGTTGTTCCGGGGGAGGCTCTGTTCTGATGCAGTTGCAGTTTATAGCTTGAATTTGGGTGAATGTGGGTATGCTTAGGGCATCAACACGACCATCAGCTAGATAAAAGAAGTCATTGTTTGACTAGCAACAATTATTTCAACAGCAAAGAGAATGTGTTATGTCGGGGCTGTAGTTCGCTCCTCTGAAGGTCCATTAATCCGAATATAAAAACTCTTAAACATGAAGATTTGTTTGTTCGAAAATTAAATGATCTATCTATTGTTCGAAATCTTACGTTTTTTGTTTTTTTTTTCTTTATGTATCATTGCGTATCCTCTGTGTGGATATGATTGCGTAGTATTAATGCTTCAATATTATTATTCATAACTGGCTAATGACTTGGTTTTTACCCTCTTCCTTTTTGTTCAACTGTTCCCTTATGTGTGCATATTATCGAGGAGACTATTTAGATGAACATTTTTTAATTCGTCTTTCAGATGCGCAGCAATGAAACAACAAACATCCAGGGTTAAAGGTAAATTTGTTTCATTTTCGTGTTAAATTTCTTAAAAATTTGTCCAAATGAATATTCCGCAGAAAGGTATAAGAACAAAAATTTAATTTCAACATGCTTAATCGATCGGACGAAACATGAAAAACGTTCGCCAAAAACAAAATCAATGACTGATGATAGAGACTTCGTTACAGGGCTAAAATTCGTTAAGGTTCGTTAATATTCGCACATCAGAATTTTATATTTGAAGAGCTTGTTTCCAAAAGGGACTAAATCCGCTTTTGATGAAAATTGAGTTATTGATATCAGGACATTGTTCAGGTACGTACCCATCTGTGAGCAAAATAACTTACCGAAATTTTGATTGCAACTTCCAGAAATCATGGAAATTGCAACTTTTAATTTCAATTTTCCATAGACGCCTGTACAAAATCCGGCAAAGAAAAGCCATTTACTCTGAAGTTACAAAAGTGGATTTAGTCCCTTTTGGAAACAAACTCTTCATTTGAAGAATATCGTTAAAAAAAAATCGAATCGCGGACATTACCCTGTCGGTACATCGATAGGCATAATCAATATCATTTCGCGATTGATGTTAAAGAGTTTCAGGTTCCATTGCCAAGGCATCATATCACAGTCCAAATCCCGACTTCAGAACCCAAGGAGAAACGTCAAATCACTGTGCAGGAGATCACGAAAGCACCAACTGATCTCCAGCTTAAAGACGATGAAATAGTTATCGCATCCGGGCTTCAGATGACGTCACCTGGTTTGAAGTTCAGTGCTCCTATCAAAGTAACGATGGCCCACTCTGGGAAATTCACCAAGCCACAACGTGCACAGATTGTACTTTACACTCGAGAAAACAGTAAGAACATCTACCTTCGATTTTTACCAACATTGATTTCCACGTCACAAAATTAACACCATACGGTAATTTCAAACTTTAAAGCGAGAGCGAACTAACCAACACTCTCATCGACTCTGTGTTATGAATAGCTAGTCTTACAATTAACCTTTTTAGAGATGAATATTGATAAAACATTGAATAAATTAGTCATTATGTTATTTGTGTTAGGGAAAATAAAATGTTTGAAGGAGAAAGTACTTGTTTTGCAACTTGGTATTGAGTAGTGAATCAGTCTGTTATCATACTAAACACAAAACAAAAAGAAAATTCCCCCTATTTCAGATATCAATAATTTTGGAACCAGGAGGAATTTAAAAAATCTAAGTATAAGTCCATGTAGAGAATTTAATAAGCCACAATGGGAGCGAATTTTAGGAAAAATCATCTAGTCATGCTTCAGTGAGCAATGATTGAATGCAAAAATGTCATTTTCTGAAGTTCACAAGCCTAAAATTGCAATTTTGATGCAATGATAACGGACCCATTTTCAGATTTTAAACATTTTACACGTCAGAATGTATGCAAAACGTGCTTTCCCATATACGGAAACGAAATTTGCGTCAAATTTCGCGGTTGAGTGAGCATGCAGCAAAAATTGCCAAAACTGCGATTTGTACTTCTTTGCCATGGTATAATCGATCAAATGTGAGGGAATTCCTGTTTTGGAAGTGTATGTAACCAATATCCATTCATTCACGGTTAATTGAACCCATCAATCAACCAAAAAATAGGCCATGACGAAGAGTCATTGTCGTAATTTTATGCACTAGAAAGCCTCTCAATAACAGGTTTTGGGTTTTATTTATATTCTTTGGGCACGTGTCAATGATCCGGTAACCAATGATCCTATGGCATTTATTTACAAAATCATGCTTCAGTGAGCATATGAGACTGGAAAAGCCCTTTTCTCACGTATGGATTGAAATTCAAATTCTTACTTTTATTACATATAACAATTCTTTTTGGGGAGTACTTTTGATTTTATTTTCACAAAAATCCCGATGTTTCACGCCTCAGTGGGCACAAGAAACAAGAGAATCATGCACATAAGAAGAAAGCTTCGGGCTTCGTCATGGTTCAGTGACTTTTCGAATACCTAATTTGAATCAAGATCATGTTAGTTGGAAATCAGTTGAAGCTGTGTGCCAAGTTTCGTGACATAACTCACAGTAAAATTAACAATAATCATCAATGAAATTGGCCGAATTTCACATTTGTCAGGCATTGATTTCCTCCTCCATTGATTTTATGTACAGAGGTTTAACAAAAGTTTAACAAAAGTGAAATTTGGCATATTTTAATTGTCAGTTTTTGTCCATTTGACTGTGAATTATTTTATGAAACTTACCACATAGCTTCAACTGGTCTCTAAATAACATAATCTTTACTCAAATTACGTATTCGAAAAGTCACTGAACCATGACGAAGCCCCAAACTTTCTTCTTATTTTCATGATTTTCTTGTATCTTGTGCCCACTGAGGCCTGAAACATCGGGATCACTGTGTTCGTTAACATGTTTCAAGTAACACGGCCCGATAAGACTAGAGTCGAGACAAAAAAAAGTTTGGCCAAAACGTCTTTCTTGAACTTTGACCTTTGACCTGTTGGTCGTATAAGCTTAACTTTGTTGGCAACTGACATGCATATGATTTCCTTGATGCCATCAACCAAAAAATAGAGGTCGTCATATTCTTACTTGACACATTTGACCTAGAAATAAGGTCAAAGTTCATAGAAAAATCGGTTTTTGCCAAATTAATGCCATTTCCAGGTTGTTTATCATCATATAAATTTACCTTTGACCTATTTTCAAGGTCATAAGAGTCGCCAGAATGTGGCAAAAATATTAGACTAGTATGATTTACGTTTTAATCTTGATTAGTTTTTATTAATATTGTCTATGGATATATTGTGTCTGATCGCCGTTCAACTTGACTCTTTTATGCATTCAATTATGCATAAATAAACTAATTTGCATTTTGCTCAAAACTGACTAGTCGGGTAAAAAAATGATAATTGACTTCAATGCTAGTTATAACATTACCTACAATAAGATACCAAATTTGACACAATTTGAACAAAATTATGTTTATGTTAATGAAGCCTAACCTTTGACCTTCATTTTGGGTCACAAAAGGTCAATTAAAAAATTGGCGACATATATTTTCTGATTCGTGTGATCAAGCAGAACATAATTATATATAAATGTTGCCAAATATTAACAGGACTTGCAAACGAAAACTATATTTTCCCCATTGGATACAACACTAAAACTGGAATACTTATATTTGCAATTGAGGTGTGATATATATTGTGGCACAGAAAAACAAATCTTAATATAAATTCATACATCATTACTGACAGCTTACACATTTACTTTGTAGGTTCTGGGGCATTCTCCAGGATAAGCTGTTCGGCTACAGGCGTGCCACGGTGTGTCGTAAGGGAACAAGACCTTGATCTTTACATTGATCATTTCTCAGACTGGTGGATTGTTGCCCTCATCAAGAATTACTTTATCGGCAAAAGGCTTCTGTGTACGCCTTGCATTCCAAAATGTATTCGTTGGCACAAACCACATATTATATACCTCTATGTTGTAGATGACATAGGGATGAACGAGGTAGGCCTTTATCTTCCATACCGAGTTTAGGCAATGGTTAGGCTAAGCTGGCGTCACACTGTCCCGATGTTCAGCTGCGATGGATTCACGATGGTGCATTATTAGGGTTTACGCAAAATTAGCCAATTCCTACAGAAGGTAACACACGATTGCGACTTTCTATTCTTTAGCGGGATGACGCTTTGTATTATTATGATGAATAGCATTGTTACGGATTTATGCTGATGCGAAGGACACACGAAGCGTACACGATGCTTTCATGATCACAGCAATTGAATTTAAAAATATCCATGACCGTGGGTCCATCCTTGCTCAACTTCGGGAAAGTGCGATGCGGGCTTGACAATGCTATACGATGGCTACACGATGGCATTGAGAGGGCATCGAGAAGTCGTGTTGCCCTTGCATTGCCTTCGTAAGGTGAAAATGCGCTGTATCAAATAAATTGGTACATTTGGAAAACATTTTGATTAATTGTGAAAATTAATGGCAATCTAATACTATTCAATATTTCTATAAAGTGGGAAAATCAGGAATTCTTTAGCATTATATTTTTTCCCTCTCATTATGGTGTAGATCATGAGATCAATTTTCTATAATCAAGAAAATCTATTTTGCGCATGATTTTTCATGGTTTATATTTAGGTTTCGCGCATAGTGCCCGCAAATTTACGCCTCCGGAACAATAAATGTGTGTTAAATCGATCAGCTCCTCTTCGCACACCTTTTTTTTTTTAATGTGGTACCAAATACAGACATTATTTCAGAAGATGTCATACCTTGATTATTTTTCACCGACTGTTCCGTTTTTTTAAACAGTCTGCAGTACTCCAAATGGCCCGATGCTTTCGCGATGCTTTCGTGATGCCTTCGTGATCAGAGCAAAATTTGGGTTCTCCCATGATCGTGTGTCCATCGTTGCTAACCATCGGGACAGTGTGACGCGGGCTTAAACAAGCCGTGAGAGTTGAACATTTACATATGAAGCAATGACACATGAAAGAGAACATTGGAAGATGACTAATTACATTAGTACAGTGAAGTAATCCAAGAACTATAACTTTACATCAATGCAAAATATTTGAGTAAATTTGGCCAAAATAGTCCAACAACTTCCTGAAGACATAAAGAATCATACAGAATTAAGAAAACAAATGATCAATATCAGTCCAAGCAAAACTAGACAAATAACTGCAGAGCTCTGGCGCGCGCCCAACCAACCAAAAACATATTGGCCCGAATTCCATTTTGATACAAAAAATGTGAAAATAATTGATTAACAAAAACAAAATTTCAACCATTCTTAAACATATCAATTCTAGTTGTAAACTTAAGGAAAAGAGGGCGCTATCACTCTACGCAAAGCGAACGCGGCCATAGACATTTTGCATTTTGCACAGTTTTTTCACTTTGTTTTCTTGATTATGGCGAGCAACAAATTTTTCAAATAAATGTTCACTCTGATTAAGTAAGCTAAGATTCTGATTTTTTTAATATCGAGAATAACAAATTGGAAAGAAAAGAAAAGGTTCTGTCACTTGAGTCAATTCGAAAGCCAGGTCAGATCAAATTCCTGTACAATATGGCCCAATTTGCTCTCAAAATAGCTCATACGCTGCATAATCATCTTCCTGGATAACGCTAATTATGAGAAAGAATTACAATTCATACAAGCGTTGCCTTTTCTCATCTTTTTATTCTCCGTTCAGATATTTTCATGATTTCCACATGACACCAATTAATCATATTTAATATCATTGCCAACAAAGACGTAATACAAGTTCGGTAATATATAAATATATATGGACAATAATTGTATCATACATGTAATTATTTTTACCATTTCAAACCGAACTAATTTCAACTCAATATAAATATAAAAACATTTCAAGTTACGTGATTATAATCGTTTAGAGGGCGACAGGCTGTGTTTCAGTGTTACAAGCAAATACAAAAACCCAAGGACACAGGTCCGTGTCCAGGGCCCTTCTAGCATTAAAGGTATTGGTAGAGGGCCAAGCTGGGGAGACGGTGCTTCACCCCAGTATGCCCAGTTTCCTGGCTATTGGTTCCATATACACAAGATCTGGCAATCACAGCCTGTCCACCGTCAATTCATGGCGCTCTTGCATTTTCCCCTGGAGCATTTGGAAATGAGTATAATACCTGAGCAGAAGTAAAAAGAAAAATCCCCTACACCTCCAAAATTGTAAAGAATTCATTACATGAACAATAAATAAACTGAATCAATGTTATTAACAAGATTATGCAAGAATCTGAAATCAAGTCAATGAACTTCAAGAAGTATAAAATTGTGAAATCGTGTCCATTATCAAGCCCAACCAACATCCAAGTCAACTAGAGAGCCCAGCCAATTATCCATGTGTCAATAATCAGTGTTAAAACTCAATCAATTGTCATTAACAAGAATAAACGATAATCTAAAATTAAGTTAACAAGCTTAAATAGTATAATGTTACCGCACAAGCCAATAAATCTTCACCATTATCGAACCCAACCACCATCCAAGTCAATAGCAAGCCTAAAAAACATCCATAAATCTCAAGCCCCAATATCCATTGTCAAAATAATCAATGGTCAAAAACTAATCAATTGTCATTAACAAGAATAGAAAAACCGAAAAACCCATGGTGAAACCAAGGTTTTTAACAACTTAAATAATATAAGGTATGTTTAAACAAGTCACGTTTCTTGTCCATTACCTAAGCCAACAACCAACCATGACAATAGCTCATCAAGAAAACCATCCGTAACAGTATCAAACCATGATGTTAAATTCAACCAATTGTTATTGACAAGATAACCGACAATCTTAAACCAAGTTAACAAACTTGAAATTAATTATTACAGAGATTACACGACATCCTAATAATTAATTATACGAGCTTAACTAGTATAAATGTGACCAAACAGCCCAAAATGTTACCATTACGGACCCAACAACATCCAAGTCAATAGCCAAGCGAGAAAAAAATTCATAAAGTCAAAGCTCATTACTCCATGTCAATTAATGAATGTTACAAATTAATTCAATTATATCTTAAACAAGAATAAAGACATATGAAGAACCAAGTTAATAAATAAATAAATAAAAAAAATATGGGTTTTTTTTAATCAAGTCCAATTTCTTGTCCATTACCCAAGCCAACCACAACCATGACATAAGCCAGTCAGAGAAAACCATGCCTTAAATTATGAACTTATCAACTACCCATGACATATCGATGTTAAAATCAACAAATTGGTTTATAATTAAGAATAACCGCAATCTAAAACCAGTTAACAAATTCGAATAAGCTATTTAAATATGTTTAAACAGTCCCATATTCTTGTCCTTACAGGTCCCAACCAACCAACCATGATCATCATCTGAGAAAACCATCCTTACAGATTCAACAACCAACAACTATCGCACAGCAATAATCAATGTTAAAATCAATGATGTTATGAACAAGAATAACCGACAATCCGAAACCAAGTTAACAAACTTAAGTATAAAATATGTTTGAATAAGGTCCATAGTCTTGTCCATTACCAAGCCCAAACCAACCAGACAAAAGCAAGTCTGAAACCATCCTTAACCATTCAGCCCAACCGACTATCCATGTCAATAAACAATGTTAAAATTCAAATCAATTGTATTAACAAGAATGACGATAATCCAACCAAGTTAAACAAACTTAAATAAGTATAAAATATGTTTTAAACAAGTCCAATAGTCTTGTCCATTACCAAGCCCGACCAACCAACCATGACAATAGCAATTCTAAACCGTCCTTTAACTATATCAAGCCCAACCGACTATCCAATGTCAATAATCAATGTTAAAATCAATCAATTGTTATTAACAATAAAAACCTACATGTGAAACTAAGTTACAAACTTAAATAAGTATAAAATATGTTTGAACACGTTCAATAGTCTTGTCATTACCCAAAGCCCAACCAACCAACCATGGACAAAGGCAAGTCTAAAATCATTCTTAACCATAGTCAAGCCAATCGACTATCCATGTCAATAATCAATGTTAAATAATCAATTGTAATTTACAAAATAACCGACAATCCGAAACCCAAGTTATACAAACTCAAGAGTATAAAATATTGTTTGAACAAGTCCAATAGTCTTGGTCCATTACCAAGCCCAACCACCATCCCATGAACTATAGGAAGCATAGAAAACAAATCCATTTGACTAAAAAGCCTAACCAACTATCCATGACAATAATCAAGCCCAGCCAACCACCACAAGTGAATTATCAAGACAATCAACCATGTCTTTAACACGCCCAAACCAGCCATACCAAGTCCAATAACAAGCCAACCAACCAGCCAAGTATACAAGCCAACCAGCGCCAAAATCATTAACGAGCCCAACGAACCATCCAAAATAAATAGCAAGCCCAACCAACCATCCAGCCAATAACACGTCCAATTCAACGATCAATATCAAGCCCTCCTCCACTAATGTCAATAGCAATTTTTTGACAACTTTCCCCTCCCCTCCAATCATATGCCAGTCTTTAATGACTTAGAAGGGGACCAAAAAAGTTCCAATAATCGTCGAGGAATGGAGGGGGGGTGGAGGGAAAAAACATTGCTTCTCGAACGGAGTCCATGATAAGAATGATTTTATTTCATACAATAGCTTCACCAAATTGCAAGTTTCATGTTTACGCGTGGGAAAGTATTTCACACTCTATCTCGAGGAATGTACAAAAGACCCCCGCCGTTTCTGTGATATTTACCGACATGGCGCGTTTGACATATTTATGTATATTACGCGACCCTTTAATTAGCCGGCAAATTTGTAAACTGACCTAGTTAATTGTACTCTCTCATAATTGTCTTTATTCTTGTTATTGTCAAACAATAATAAACGTATTATATAACAGCTTACTGTTCAAGCAGTTTTTAAAAGCTTGAATTCTCAGCTTTCCAAAGATGGTACATTCATTTCGATTGGTTAAGAAAAAGTCCTGTCACTTTGAACATTATCACAATAGAATCATTACTTGATGGGTCAATATTTCCGCATATCACATGCATATCGCATGTGGACAGCGTCTTCCCAAGAGGTGACAAGATCACTATTTATATCAATAATCGTTTTGAACATTAATCTATGTGAAATAAAGATTCTGATTACAACTTCAGCACAATCGTGTTATAGGCTTGCCAGAATGTCTTTTCCCCCAATCTGGTTTGAAGCATCTACCTACGAAAACTATGATAAAAGTTCAATTATTTCTTTCATGTCCATGAGTAATTTGCTCAAACAGATCGACGGACAAATACCATTTCACCACAGGGAAGTTTTCTTAGGCGAGTTTTTGTACGCTAACATATAATTGCATGCAATTTACTGTTCACTTCCCGTCGTCAGCGCGGGTTAAGTTGACATTTATGTGGAGCCGCATAATTTTCTGCGCCGCTCAGCTGTATTTCCACTGAACTCATGAATGCATTGTTGCGTTTCCCCTCCCCAAATAATGGACGCGTCTTTATGTTAAGATTTAATGCCATACGTTAGATTTACATTTCACGTGGAGTAGAATTGATATGAAAAATATATATATTTGACACGTCCGTATTGGCTATTTTGGAATAGGTGTAGGAGGTATGTCATTGAGAATTGGATTCAAATATTTGCTGATACATGTTAAGTCTCATATGGAGAAGAGGTATCCCATTTGGCCGTGAGTATAAAAAAAAAATTGAAGCAGATAACAAATAAAAAGGCTCTTTATAAATTCAGTATTTAATTATTATGGTTGTTTTTGTTATCATTATATTGAAAAATAAAATAGTAGCAGAATCCGGCACAAACGAAATACTTATTTGCAAAATGTAATTATTTATCAATAACAACAACGTAATTATGAAGTGGAGAGGGGAGTGTTTGTACACTTTAAAAACTGAAGTGCTCTTTTTAGCACTTCAGAGGCTGAAATCAGCACTTTTTAAGAGCTTGTGTAGTGACTGTGCACTCAAAGTGCTGTTTAACTGCACTCAAAGTGCTTTTTAGCACGTTCATGTGAGCTGAACTTTCAGAAAAATGGACAAAAATTGCGTGACTTCGTTGGGATTCGAACCTTGGTCCCCTAGATGAGAAGCGCTTACAAGCACGTTAGACCAATTCACATCTCACGATTGCTAGCAGATCATATTGTTTCATGATGAACTTTCTTCAAAGTTGTCATAATTATCTACTATGCTTTCATAATTCAAGCAAGTTAGGGAGATCTTCGTTGGTCTATTGGTAACGTCAGCGGTACTCTTCCATGTCTAGATGAACCCGGTTCAAATCCCATACCGACATTGAACATTTTTTGTTGATAACTTAGCACTTGGGAAAGTGCTAAAACAGCACTTCAGGTGCTGATTTAGGATTCTAGGACATCTCCCCCGGAGGACAACTCCCCCGGGGACAACTCCCGGAGGACAGCTCCCCCGGAGGACAACTCCCCCGGGAGGACAGCTCCCCGGTAGGACATGCTGCCCCTGGAGGACAGGTCCCCCAAGGACGAGTCCCCGGAGGACAGCTTCCCCAGGGACAACTCCACGGAGGACAACCTCCCCTGGACAACTCCCCTGGAGGACAACTCCCCCTGAGGACAACTCCCCGGAGGATAGGTCCCCCAAGGGACAACTCCCCGGATGACATCTCCCTCACTTTGAATGCTTTATAACTATTGATTTTATGCCAACCCCTTGGTTTTTCTTTCTGTTACAAATTATTACATTACTTTTTCGCATGGAGTAACCCTTCTGTAATGACAAGCGGAGGATGGGAATAGGTTTTTTTAATTGCTAATCAATCCATTGGAACCACCCCTTCCAATCTATGAATGGCTACCCTTCCCTCAAAATGTTGTTATGTTTGGCAGATTCAGAGGTACCGCAACGAAATGTGACCATCAGAAAAGGAAAATTAATGAAAGTGCAAGAAATAAAAGAAATGTTGAAAAAAAGGAATGATGCTAAATGGGGAACTTAAATACGAAGCTACAGGAGTAACAAAAGAGCACGAAGGGCGAGTTGGCCTACATATCTCTAGTCGTCTTCCATGAAGGGGGGGGGGGGGGGGCGGGGGTGAACCGAAGAATATTAAGCTTTAATTAATAATTAATCACACCCTAAACAAATAAGAATGAGCGCAAAGGTTTAAACGAGAACACAATTTTTATTTATCAAACAAAGAAATTCACAAAACTCAATTCCAACATCATCACTTGTTTTGTCATTTTTCAAGGAATAACGTAATGCAATCATGGGCATTTAGGCCGGGAGCCCAGAAGGTTTATTTAGTTGAGAAGAGACATAAGGTTTGATGGTCTCATCATGTCAGGACATAGCCAAGAGTCAATAAAATGGATTGCTGGCAGGCCACATCCTGTACAGGAAGCCGTGAGTGACCAAAAGGGGGCCTCAAAAATACATTAAATTAGTTGAGAAGAGACATGGACAAAAAATGGTGGATATCGTTCCTAAGGGGGTACCTAATATAAAATCGGCAATGGCAGCAATTTTATCCTGTACGGGGCCCCAGACAGTAGCCCCAAAGGGCCCCACCCATACGATTAAATTAGTTGAAAAGAGACATGGCTAATTCCTTTTGCAATGGAAGTATTACACACCACAGATAACCAAAACAGCAATGACAGCAATTTTATCCTGTACAAGGGCCCAGACAGTAGCCCTAAAGGGCCTTAAATCCCATAACTAATTAAATGAGTTGAAAAGAGACATGGCTAATTCCTTTTGCAATGGAAGTATTAGACACCAGAGATACCCAAAACAGCAATGACAGCAATTTTATCCTGTACAAGGGCCCAGACAGTAGCCCTAAAGGGCCCCAAGTCCCATAGGCCTAACACATTAAATGAGTTGAAAAGAGACATGGCTAATTCCTTTTGCAATTGAAGTATTAGACACCAGAGATAACCAAAACAGCAAGGACAGCAATTTTATCCTGTACAAGGGCCCAGACAGTAGCCCTAAAGGGCCCCAAATCCCACATAGGCCTAACACATTAAATGAGTTGAAAAGAGACATGGCTAATTCCTTTTGCATTGGAAGTATTAGACACCAGAGATAACCAAGGCAGCAATGACAGCAATTTTATCCTGTACAAGGGCCCAGACAGTAGCCCTAAAATGTCCCCTCCCACGTGTTATTTAGACGAGAGACATGGTCAATTTCTTTTGCCCCGGAAGTATTACACAACAGGGATAATTAAAACAGCAATGGCCCGTGTTCACGAAGGTGTTCTAAATTAATCAAGTCATAGCTTAAATATGTGGTTTAACTATGGGTAGCCAAGTGTATAACAATGTGTCTATGAGGTCCACCCGCTAGTCATAAGGACCGCTAGTCATACGGACTGCTAGTCATTAATATTGATACGGGGCAACAGTCATTATAAGGATCGCTTGTCATAATTAACGATGAGGGTCGCTATTCATAATCAAAGAAGAGGGTCGCTATTCATGATTAAAGATGAGGGTCACTAGTCATAATCAAGTAAGAGGGTTTGCAAGTCATAACAGTGGAAAGAGTCACTATTCATAAGGGTCGCCATTCGTATTAGAAGATGGGGGTCTCTAGTGATAATAGTAGATTGGGTCGCTAGTCATAATAGTAGATGGGGTCGCCATTCATAAATTAGGAGAAAAAGGTCGCTAGTGATAATGGTATTTGGGGGTCGCTAGTCATAATAGGAGAAGAGGGTCGCTAGTCATAATAGTAGATGAGGGTCACCATTCAGAATAGTAGATGAGGATCACCA